>CM049852.1:32912784-33140284 GCA_027422415.1 Schizothorax lantsangensis | reverse complement strand
CATAAACATACTAATTAAAATGTGTCCAGTTTCTGTGCAATTGTAGCCACCTGACTAGTGCATGGCATGTGTAATCACACAACAACTGGAAGACTGTCCTAATAGAAGTGGTAGGTTCATTTAGAAAGGAAACGTTAAAAGAAAAATAACTAAGAAAGACTTGCCCTGCGTCCCAATGTGCATACTATCCACCCTATCTGCCCTAAATAATATTGAAAATTACTAATATCACATAGAATTTAGGATGGATAGTATGCACACTGAGATGCAGGCCAGTTGTTACTAAATTATGAATAATTTACTGCCATTGTGTGAAGCTATGTAAGATATGTAATCATGCAATCCATAAAAAGTCATTGTAATGGATTATGTAATCTAGATTACATGTAATCAGTTACTACCCAGCACTGTTCACTGCTAAAACTATAAGACATAGACATTTTAGCAATACAATTTTTTATTTTATTTTTTGCAAAGAAACAAATACATGTTGGTCAGAATATACACAAATACACCAGCAAAGAACATTAAATGATGTTTCTTTACTTGGTTTGCAGATCAAGCAGAATGTTTGCACTATAGGCATAAATATACTGAAATTTTTCAAAGATACAAATCTATATGGTCAGAATGCAAAAAAATCAGTAAAGAACATTAAATTGCTACTTTTATGTTGTTACTTTTTGTGTTGATCTAATGTTAGATTTGCACTCTATATCATTTTTAATCATTTATAAAAAATATAATTATTTTTCATGCAATTTGTATTGTAATTTATTTTTCTATATTTTACAAAATGCATGAAAAAAAAATTACCGAATATTTTCACTTCTAAATATCCTACAAGATTTAGACTTTTTAGTGATGCATTTTTTTTTTTTGCAAATAAACAAATATATATTTTATAAAGTGCATACAAGACCAACTGAGCAAAAAGTCAGTTCCTCGTCAGTTACAACTGCAACCAAAAATAAAATGCATACTTTCACTAACCTTTAAAAATATTTTTAGAAACGTCAAGCAGTTTGTTTCATATCCATGAAGTAAAACACATATGCACATTTGTTTAATTATGAATACAAATGCATTAAACATCATTCATAGTGCAGCCTCTTGACTGTTAGAAAAAAAGAAAAAAGAACTGCAATAATCAAGTTCATTAAGGGAAACCATTCATAATTATTATTATTAGATGCATAAATGTTTGCAAAATGCACAGACAGAGAACTGAAAACACAGAGACGCAAGAAATAGCATCGTTTCATTAAAGTGAATCATTTCAAAGTGGCTCTAAATATAGAGGTAACATGATGTTCAACAGCAGTTTCATAATCCTCATTACCAACCACTTCTGTGGAAAAAAAATCACCCTCCTCGACACATGTGCTGCTTAACCACCGATGTCCAACACGCTCAGTATGAGCCATTCTACTAGCTGACACTCAACTAGCAGCTCATACTACTAACTCACCGCAGTCAGTATAGAAACACAGAATGGAGCATATCAACAGACTCACGGCTCCTGCTACAGATAAACTTAGGTAAGACAAACTTTGAAATGATTTAGTTTCACTGTTTTCTCTGCATAAGGAAGTCGTCTGCGCTCAGTTTCAGACAGACTACCAGGTAAAGATTTACGTTACAGGGATTTACTTAAAACTCTTCTTTTTCAATAAATCTAAATGTTTGCATTTAGTAAATCTGTATGAGTATGCAACTGAAAAATAGCAAATGATTTATCAATAAAAAAAAATGTTTTATCTGCATCTCTCAAAACTAACAGGAAGCTTTTGAAATGTCACTGAAATCATTATTTACAAAACATAAAACCATTTAAGATAAGTGTTCTTAGTTTGTTTTTGTTTTGTAAATTTGTGATGAAACTGACTGCTGCTCATTGTGGCCAGAACACTCCTGTGAGAGGCTATCAATAAAGGTTAAATAAAATAAAAATATAATCAGATATACAACAATACTTGACACCAATGAAGGTCAATGACCGGCTCGTATCGATTGATGGATATCTTGAAGTTTGTGAGTGGTTTAAGCTGGAATTGTGTTGAGTTTCTATGCAGCGGTGAGGACTGTAATCATATTCATTATGTGTCTCGTCACCTCTGTCTCTAGACGTTAGCAGCTCAGACGCTGTCTGTCAGAAGAAGTTCACTTTGTTTCTGATAAGCTGTTAAAACCCAGGCTTTACGCTTCAACAGAGACTTACAGAACGTCTGAGAGCTTCACGAAGCATGCGTACTGATGCAAATACCATCTATCTTACCATTTAAAACATAGTGTTTCTTTTAAAGAAATTAATACTTTTATTCAGGAAGGATGCTTTAAATTAATCAAAAGTGACAGTAAAGACATTTATGATGTTATGAAATATTTCTATTTCAAATAAATAATGTTCTTTTGAACTTTCTATTCATCTGTGAATCCTGAAAAATAAAATGTATGATGGTTTCCACAAAAATATTGATAATAATCAATGTTTTCAACATTGATAATAATCAGAAATGTTTCTTGAGCAGCAAATCAGTATATTATTATGATTTCTGAAGATCATGTGACACTGAAGACTGGAGTAATGATGCTGAAAATACAGCTTTGATCGCATCAATCAATTACATTTGAACATATATTCACATAGAAAACAGCTATTTTAAATTGTAAAAATATTTCAGGATTTTTACTGTATTTTTTATCAAATAAATCCAGCCTTCTTTCTATTCCAAAAGACACCCTACCAACCAAACTTTTGATCTGCATGTGCTTTTAAGTCGTGTTTTGATTTTCAGGCAGCTCCAGAAAATGGTTCAAGACATAAAAAAGAACGACGACAGCCTTTTCAACAGACTCAAAAGGTGAGTTATATTCTGCATACATCTTCATTAATTAAAACACAACAGAAGAAGTTAAAGACATCAGTCTGAAAACAGACGTAAGGAAACATCTGCTGACTGTCCTCAAACACATTTCCTCTCACTTCCTCTATTCATACAGAGGAATAGTCCCAAAAAGATCATTAGGTGTGGCATGCATGACAGAAACCATGTGAAATTTACAACAAAAGCAAGCACTTGTTATTAATGAAGGAACACCTGCTGTATCAAAACATTCATAAATGCATGTGTTCATTATAATAACATGAAATCCCAAAAACGGTTTTAGCTCATTCGTGTTCACAAATGTAATTATTTGTGGTTTTGCCAAGTCAAGGATCACTGATACTATTGTTCATGCTTACGGTTTAGGGGTTTTTCTAAAACCCTCAAAATGAAACTTCAGTGCATTTGTGTTCCACGCCATTTGTGCTCCAGACACGAATGATTCCTCAAATCATGCGGCTTATTGACAAAAGGTGTGCTGGTACTTCACCTAAGAAACTGGAGTTCTGCTCTGCATATCAATTTGCAAAAAAGGCCTAACATTGCCTAATTTGATGATGCAGAGCATAAAATATCAATAATAACTTTGCATTATGTAGCTTTTTTTCACAAAATAACAATGAAGATTTTGCAAATTATACATATATGTGTGTGTGTGTGTGTGTGTGTGTGTGTGTGTGTGTGTGTGTGTGTGTGTGTGTGTGTTTAATGCATTAATCAAAATAACAAGCAGTCGAATGTCAAAAGTTCAAAATGCATCATTTCATTTACCATCTACAAAGGGGAAAAAGCAGATATCAGGATTAGGCATCAAATAATGTCATGCATGTGAAAAAGGACTGAAATTTGAAAAATGGTTGTCAAAAGCAGAAATGCAATAAAACGCACATATTTCGTGTTTTATAGAATTATAGAAAGTGTGACGTGCTCAATGTGCAAAACAGACACTATTTTTGGAATCAGCATCCAAAATTAGTATAAAAAAATAAAAAATGGTATTTCATTCAGCAGATATGATACAGGTTGATGTTAATTGTCAATACAGTTGTCTTTCCATTTATTCATTTTTCCATTTATTGAAGGTTTCAGAATGAACAAACAGCTAATATTCTCAAAACTGGGAGAAATACGCTGGACCGGTATGATCAAAGTGTTACTGTGTTTCTGTTGTGAATCCTGTTGATTGATGCTTCAGATCCTTAAAACCAAGCATTTACCTGCACATGTGTCTGCTTAAAACAAATCTAATACAATTAGGAGTCCATTTCGGCTTATTTTTAAATTACATTTTGTTAATAAATGTGATTTATTTAATTATTTAACTTATTGATTCAATTGAATTTGTAATTATTATTTTTTATTATTATTTAATTTCATTTTTGATTGTTTAAATTAAATTAATTTACTTCATTTATTGAATTATATATTTGAATTTTGTTTATTTAAATATTTAATTATTTTAAAATATATATAATTTCATTTTAAGCAAATGATCTTGCTTAAAAGCTTTATGAAAGCTCTTATCACAGCCACAGTGTTCCTGTGTCTCAGTGGTAGAGCATTGCGTTAGCAGCGCAAAAGGTCGTGGGTTCAATTCCCAGGGAACACACATACTGATAAAACAAATGTGTAGCCTGAATGCACTGTAAGTCGCTTTGGATAAAAGCATCTGCTAAATGCATAAATGTAAATGTTATCAGGAGCAACGTAACAGCCTTTAAGGGTTTTCTGCTTTGATTCTCTGTCTGTGTGAAGAAATAGCACCAGACGCCCACCGTAACGTCTACGAGAGCTTTGTGGTGTCTTTGGAAAGACTTGCTATAATCTTGCCTTTAACTTTAACAACCGTCTCATTCTTCTGTGTCCTGTCACTGTGTGTTTTTGCTTTGGTATGTTGTAGATGACATGTAATTATGTGCTTAAACGTAGCTGACAAATGAAACTCAGCATACTATCACTAATCCACAATGTGCTGAAATCACCAGCAATGAAGAACCTCCTATATTTAGGGTTGCTTTTGATTTTGTTTCAGAATAAAGAAGAAAAGACCTCCGAAAGTACCAGTACGAGACTATCAAGGCAAGTTCAAGTCTCTGAACTAGAAAGTCAATGTGCGGTTGAAAAATGTGCACTTATTTTTACTTGATCGGATCCTTAAAAATGGCTTTAGCTGATGTAACTCAGTGCAGGCGGGGGAATTCTCAGTACATTTATGAACCATCAAAACACAATTATATCATTCTAAGTGTAGGATAAATGTTGTGTTCTCACAAATCACATGTCATTGTGAGTATTTTCAGCTACTGACCTCATGATCATGTTGTGTCACTTTTTAGGTGAAGCTCCAGATTCTGAGAGAGACTCTGATTCAGATTTTGTAAGTGACTTAGTCTACTTCAGTAAAAGACATTCACAGCTCGCCTACAGGAGAACTTTACAAATCTAACGCTCAATTAATGTAGCAGAAGTAATAGTGTAATGCACAATGCAATAACTGTATAGTCCATGTGCATGCAAATCAATAGGCTGCCTCAAACTAACACATCGAACACATTTCACTCATTTAAGTTTCACAATATTTGTTAAAAAGCTGATTTACGTGAACTGAAAATGTCTGAAAGGTGACATGTCTAATCAACTAAATTAAAAACGACATTTTAATACAATTTTATATAAAAAAAAATTATTTGGAGTAGAAATTGCTAAATTTCACAAAAAAATGTAAACATTTAAGCAAATGTAAAAATAAAAACTAATTAAAATTAGTGCTGTCAAACGATTAATCACGATTAATTGCATACAAAATAAAAGTTTTTGTTTCCATAATATATGTGTGTGTTCTGTGTGTATATTGATTATGTATATATATATATATATATATACACACACACACACATACAGTATATATTTTAAAATTTTTACATGTATATTTTACATGAATATTTACATGTATTTCCATGTCAATATTTATATTCATATAATTTATATTATATATAAATATATTTTATATATAAACATACAATTTTTCTGAAATGTATACATGCATGTGTGTGTATTTATACATAATAAATATACACAGTACACATACATATTATGTAAACAAAAACTTTTATTTTGTATGCGATTAATCATGATTAATCATTTGACAGCACTAAAATATTAATAAAAACTAACTAGTTGCCAAGGAAACATCTCATTTTCATTTAGGTTCATTTGATGTACTACAACAATAACTAAAAGTTAATAAAAACAATATAGACATATAAAAAAACTAAATTACTTAAAAATTAAAACAGAATATTAAAATGAAAAAGGTACAAATTAAAATGTAAAAAGACAATTAAAAATATTAATTAAAACTATAATCTCAGTGATTCTAAAATAGTACTGTCATGTACATCCAATTCATTCAAATCTTAAGTTACACATTTATTTGAAACGAGCAATGCCTGCTGACATGTCAAAGATGTTAGAGAATAAATATCTAAGCTTTAAGTGAAACATTTTCAAAATTAATGAGTGAAAAAATGTTACACTTATACAGATTTTAACTGATGTAAAAGCATGAAGTATAAAGAGACAGGAAATCTATTGATCACATATACATCTTCAAATATAACAGGACAGCGATACGTACGAGGACCCTCAGGGCGATCATGACGATAACTACGAACCTCCGCCGAGGCTTGAAGGACACATGAAGGCCTTCACGGTCAGCCCGTCCATCACCAACCCCAGAGGAGAGTATGTGGGTGAGGATCACGCTCTCTGTATCAGAGAGTCAAAACTGACTGTTTACTTTCCGAATTGTTATGATCATAAGTCTTATGTTATTGTTAAAACTCATGCATTTGGATGGCAATTATTGTTCAGATGGTAATTGTTTCTCATGGGGACATAAGATCATTTCAGCATTTACAGGAGCTAGTCAGTGATGTTATTGAGGTCTGAATCTAGAATGTCAGTGTTTTTTACACACCATCAGCATAAAGACTCCCTGCAGAAGTCTTTTTAAATCCTTTTTGACCACTGCCAAGCACCGTACACTAATTGTTGTGCTTCACAGTAATGCACACGCATTTTAAATATGGACATTAGATATTTAAGAATTAAGAAATATAACTGAAATGCTGGGAAATGTTTACAAGAATAATGTTACCTCACCATTCCACTGAGTGAGAGCTGTTAAGAACAAAATTACATAATTTTTGTAAATGGGCCATTATTATGCTATGCAATAAATGTACATACTTGTTTAATAATTTTTATTAATTAAAAAAAATGGGGAAATTGACATACTATAGTTTTTAAAATGCTTTTCTCTAAAAAGGATGGATGTCTTTTTAAAAATGTAGAAATTAGCAGAAATAAGTTTAAGGCAAAAAGGTAAACATGGACTAGTAAAATGATTAGTTGTGCAAGCCTTTAATTTAAATAAATGTATATAATAAATATTTGACAAATGTATTGCATGCCATAATAATGGCCCATTTAAAAATATTTGTGACTTTGTTTTCTTTTTTTCTTTTTCTATTTTAAAGCTCCCACTTACTGCAGTGGAACGGTGATGTAATATTATATATATGCAAATATTTTCCAGCATTTCGGTAAAAAAGTGTCCATATTTAAAACGTGGATGGTAGTGGTTAAAAACTCAGAGATGTGGAATTCTATAGAGACATATTTAAAAAAAAAAATAATAAAAAAAAAATAACAAAAATGAAAATGTAAAAATAAAAATGAAAACAGAAAATAACAAAAAAAAAAAGATGAAAAAGTAAAAATTAAAATTAAAAATGTGAATAAAAAGATTTGCCAAACGACTTCTGAATTGATCCCTTCTTGTAAACTCAGAGGTGTGGATTCATATGCAATTGAATAACCACACAAACTATAAGTGTTTGACAAAATTTGGCTGTGAATCTTTATGCAAATGATCCAAAACACTGACATTCTGGATTCAGACGGTAATAAAACCACAGACAAACTCCTGTAAATAAGAAACAATGTAGAAACACAAAAAGGGCTTTATTGTGAATGATTCACTGGAGCGCCTTATTTCAAAGAAAACAAAATGTCTACATGTAAAATTGACTTTCCTTTTCAGCTGATGTCACTCCTATTTTCATAATCCAGTCAATGCCTGATTGAACATTAAGTTTTGTACAACATTTTTCTCTCTCAAATTCGTCATACAAAGAAAAATGTGTTGTGATCACTGACTCAACTTTAAAACTCTGTTATCATCTCTTCACCCACGTCTTTCCAAACCTGTATGAGTTTCTTCCGTCGAACACAAAAGGTTTTTAAGAGGTTTTGAATGAAAAGTGATTTTTTTGAAGCATAAAAGCCTCAGGTCCCTATATGGAATACATAATTTCTTCAAAACTGCTCCTTTTGTGTTCAACAGAATGAATGTGAACAAAATGAAGTGGAATAAGTGATGACGTAAGACTAAAAGGTTCCATTTCTGTGAGTCTACATGTGGGGTGAGGGTGTGAATATTCGTTTGCGTGCATGAGGGTGGGAACGTATGCTTGTGTATATGTGTGCTTGTTCGTCTACGTCTATGTGTCAGGTCGGGCCTTAGACTCCGCCTCACTCATCATCTCAGTCGACCCCCACCCCACCACTATGCCCTGCCGGTGGAGGATGCCGCCGGTGCATTGGTGGTTTCTCGCGCCGGGGCAGGATGCTCGGGTGAGCGCCGGCCCGCTCTCGGCGGTCGCTTGGCGGGGCCTGGCCCTACTGGCCTTGCTGGGCCCCGATTGGGGGGTGGGGGGCCTTTGGATCTCCGGGCCCAGGGCCCGGTCTGCCCTGGTGTGGTCGGCTGCCGGTGGAGCCTGCGGCCTTGCCTGGCACCCTGGGGCGTCTACACTGTGACTGTCGGAGGTCCCACCTTCGGGCTCTCCTCTGCCCCTTTCTGGGTGGAGGCCGCGGTTGTCCCTGCGGTGGTTCTCCTGGGGGTCCCGTGCCCTGGGGGGCCCCCGGATGTTTGGGGCCCGGGTCTTTTCCATGCCTGCTTCATGCCTTGCGGGATGGGGCTGTTGTGCCCCACACACACTATTAAACATTTACATGGAGGAACCTTATGAACACAAGCGCGATCACACACACAGGTGTACACTCAAGCATTCACATTGGTGTAAAAACAGGTGCTCACAGACACGCATTGTCTTGATCTGCTGTTGCTTCAAAGCTTATTTTGTAATATTATGTGTGCTGCCTAATAACATTTAACATTTAGAATTTATTGTGATTCATACAGATGTTGGTTGTTGCTGCAGTCTCTATGATGTTGTGTCTTCTGTTGTTTTCTACTGTTGTTTTCTCTTTTTGTCAGCAGGTATCGAAGCAAATTGTCTGTTTTTTTGTTTGTTTGTTTTTGTTTGTTTTTATTGTTTTCTGTTTTTTTTTTTGTTTTGTTTTTTTTCCTCTCTCTCTCTATCCCCCATTCTCCTTTTTTCTCTCTCTCTCTCCCCCTTCTCTGTTGACTTTCCCCACAACTTTTTTTTTTTTTTTTTTTTTTTTTTTTTTTCTTTCCTCTCCTCTTTCTCTCTCTTGTTTTCTCTGTCCCCCGGTCTTGTCTGTCATAGTGTGGTTAAATAAAAGGGTATATAAAAATTAAATTAATTAATTAAAAAAAAAAAAAAAAAAAAAAAGGCTGTGAATGATGATAGCATAGCTACACATACGTACTGTCATGTGTTATCTGTGTTACTGACAGGCCGGGAAAAAAAAAAAAAAAAAAAAAGACTAAAAGGTTCAGTTCTACAAAAGGCAAGTTCGGTTAAGCAGCAATAGCATGTAAAACCAGACGTCCTGTGTCTTGCAGACAGCTGTCGTGGTCGACCGGCAAAACCAAACCAACCTTTCCATATGCAACAGAGGCACAAACCCCCACGACCGACCCACCGCAGCCTGGCAGAGGAAGATGACGTAATAACAGCTTGTACTGTTACATTTATCACACAATAAACTCCTGATACTAAAGCTCTCTCCTCCGTTCAGGGTGATTACATTGAGGCGGAGGATGATAATTACATCGACCCCACTGAGAAAACACTAACAAGTAAGATGACAGAGGAAGGTGTTTATTTTGTTGTGCACTGAATTATTAATATGACTGTAATGGGTAAATCAAGTCCTAATGGTGCGTGATGTCTGTTTATAGAGCCGGTGATTAACAGAGGAGTCAAACCGTGTATTCCTGTCCGTGTAAACAGTCCGGGTGAGACTTTCATGAGATTATTTCAAGAAATGCACTGTTTCATAAGATTTGTTTGATCAAACATTTAATACACTCTAACTCTTCTTTTTTTAGATCTCTATGAGGTTTCTGACATGAAGGTGAGCTGAAATAAAAAGAGCTTTGTCCACATCACTGATGTGATATTCAGATCAATCAGATCAAAATCATAATAATAATAATTTTCTTTGCACGCATTTTATTTAGCAAGAAAAGTCTCTCATTAGATTCTAGTAAAACAATAATGGAAATCATGATTTTAACACAATTATTATTATTATTGAAGTTAAAATCAGCATAAATTAGAGGTTGTACAACATCATGCATAATATAATAATATTTTTTATATTGTATTTGTTATACTTATAATAATATTTTATAATAACATTTTTAATATATATATATATATATATATATATATATATATACGTTTTTACATTCATTTTTTACTTTTTAAAATGTAATTTTAATTTATTTTTATAATTTTGCCATGAAATTTGACCTGGACAGGTACTACAACAAATAACATCATGCATTATATATAATATTAATTTATGAACTATTAATTTGCTTTATAACTGCTCTGACAAAATGCTTGTGTTTAATTATAGGAGAATTCTCAGTCGAAGACAAGGTAAATCTTCAATAAAATGAACCCTCCTTTTTCTAGATTATTTTATTACACACATTGAACTCAGTTTTCTTTAGCAGTAATTACAGCACTAATAATATTCAATTTGGATAAAAACATGCCACTTTGACGAGACTAGAATAATTACAAGTTAAAATCTACATTTGGTCAAACTTACAGTAACAGTGTTAATATGACTGCACTTCCTCATGTCCTTTGTTACTGACACACACATCACATGCTTCTCTGTTCTGTTGTTTTCTTCTGATCAGCAGGAGTAACATGACTCTACAACCCAACAACACACATATGATGCCACCTAAAGCCAGTCCACGGTATGACACAACCATTTTAGTTTAGTTTATTTATTTACAGGGGCAATGCACATTAATAAACATAACTGTAAACGTGCCAGAATTAGCCCAAAAGGCTATTTTTCATCCGTAGAGCCTTGACAGAATGTTAAAAGGTCACCCTAAAACAAAGACAGAGCATCACACATATACACATCATATGGAGAGAGAAGATAAAAAAAAAAAAAAAAAAATTACAGACAACAAAAATCACACACAATCAGAAAAATCGCTACTAAAATACAAAATATTATTTTACACTAATAATGTATGATACATTATCACCTGACAACAATTACAAACCACTAGATTAGCTGTGCATTCACCACTGTTCAATTATTTAGCACCTTTACAAACATATCATTATAACCATATCAAAATATTATAGTTTCTATCTAAATACGTTAGATGCATATATGCATACTTCTTCAGTTTCATTATTTTGGTTCTCTAACAATGCTAAACATTTATGACAATGACAACATCTCAGCCATCTTCGAAAACACTACAAAATATGCCTAAGATATGTGTTTGAAAGAAAGGTTGATTGCACAAATAAAAAAAACAATTTAAGTTTTACATGTTTTATCTATTCACAGAATGAACCTCAGAAGGCCAATAACTCCAGTGAGTATTGATGATTTTTTTATTACTTTATATACACACACACACACATATATATATATATATATTTTTTTTTTTTTTTATATAATAACATAAAAAACGTGGTGCAAATGTACAACATGTCGGCTACATGTGAATTAGCATGTAAATAAGTGACCTATATGTACATAAGAGTGTAAATGCATGTTTTGAATGGAGAAAATGATGATGGTCTATGTGTGTTTTAAGCCGGAACCACAGTCAGAGGACGAGTATGAGGTGTGTGACGCAGACGACAGTGAGTATCAGTCACAAACCAGACCTGAGCAAATGAATGCATGAAAAACTATGTATGTAACAAGTGTCTGATTTTCATTAGGTGTCAATGAAGGGCCAGAGGAGACCACAGATGCCCGGAGACCCTCAATGCCCACACCGCGACCTAGAGACCTGTAAGTGACTCCCTTAAACACTGAACGATAATAAATCAGTCTGTCATAATATCAGATTCACTATCTAACAGTTCATTGCTGCTGATCTTTCAGGAAGAAACCTAATCCTGCTTTGACACCGGTATGGACTCGTTTATTTGATCTAATCTGTAATATTTAATGGTAAATCAAAACATTCAGTGACAAATACTTGTCCATTTTTGCAGAAACCAAACATTGGTCACAGAGACAGTGAAGGTAACTATCAAAATCACTGCAAAAGAACAGAAAAAGCAATGGCTATGTTCAGAACAGACTAGGCTTACAACATTATATATGGTGCATACTGCACTATTTTAAATAGTAAGATGCAAAACAGAAAGCATTATGCTGCATTAAATGTTTCAAGCAGTTTACGGCACAGTGGTCATGTGACCTCATTACACTGCATTTGTAATTCAGCAAGATATGCTCATTAATGATCTCCAAAATAAATCTAAGTTAAACAATGTCTTTAAAAAAAAGGGCATATTTTGTGGAATACTGCATCGGTTTGACTACCAAACTTAATGTGTAATTTGGCAGATTCATCCGTGTATAAAGAAAATCAGCATACCACTCAAAACTACACTACTGGTCAAACTGATGCATTATGGATGCATACAGAAAAATAGCATACTGCATGTTTCTGATGCAGAACTCCACAAAGCTAATGTGCAATTTGGCAGATCTATGCATGCACACAGAAAAATACTGCACAAATATGCCACAAAGTAAGCTCCATTTCATAATCCACAATTTGGCAGATCCATGCATGCATACAGAAAATTAGCATACTGTACGTTTCCGATGCAGTTTTCAGCAAAGTAAGTTCTGATTGATAATGCACAAAAATGCCAAATTTGTCAGGTCCATGTATGCATGCATAGAGAAAATTAGCATACTGCTCAAGTAGCACTAGTATGGTAGTAGGCTATTCTGAATGTAGCCAATGACTTTTAGATGTGGCCGACATGAGAGTTTCCTGCACATTTATAAAGAGCAATTTTAACTCTGACCTTGTATTGTTTTAGAGCAGATTAAAGTCCCCTATTAACAATTGCATGATCTCTGTTACAGCCACATCTATTAAAACAACACCAGTAACTATATCACGAAGCCCACCGGACACCATGCCTAGCCCATCGCCAACAGGGTTCCATCGAGCCAAGTAAAAAATAAATAAATAATACGTTTCATTTTCTCCTGTATGCACAAACTATTATAATTTCATGAACAAAAGGACTAAACTACAGTCTCCTTTTCTGCTATAGGATGCCTCTGCCTCGACAGCTTCCATCCCAAAGTAAGATTCAAGCTTTTACAGTTTGCAATAGACACATTTATATGTCCATAAAGCCGATATAAGTATCAACACTTTCTGACAGCCTTGATGAAATTTCGTTTTCTAGCTGTTGATTAATATTGTTTTATTTCCACAGGCAGAGGGACGTTGCCTTCAGACAGCACATCAGCTAGAGATGCTGAAGAGGTTATTGCAGTTACTGACTTCCCTTTAAATGCATTTACTTCTTTATGTATATGTTTTCATTTGTTCATTTTGTAGGGTTTGGCTCTGAGAGAAAATGAAAAAGGCCCCTGATGTTTGTGTGTTTCAGTTCGCAGCATAACTACTATAATCAAGAACATCCCAGCATGCACTTACAGTGTCTGTCAGTCTAAACTGTTCTGTTCTCTCACACAGGAAGCTGGTGTGTATAAAAAGGTTTGGTATGCCAGCAGCTGTGACCGCAAGACAGCAGAGGACGCTCTCATACGCTCAGCTAAGGCACGTCAGACCTGCACAAAATAACCCAAAACTATGCTGAATGACACTGTATTATAAATACCAGCAAGAGCAAGGGGCAGACAGGACTATTACTTAACTAAAACTATAAAAAACATGTTCGGTACTTGAAATAAAATAAATGTTAACTGAAATAAAACAAAATTTAAAAAAAACAAATAACTTATTTTATTTCAGCTAGCTGCCAAGGCAACATTTCTTGTTTTCACCTTGATGTGGCCTATTAAACTAAAACTCAAAATAACTATAAAAACTATATATGTGTGTAAAAACATAACTTTAACTAGAATTAAAATGAATACAGAAAATAAAAATAGAAACTAATTCAAATGTATATACAGTGCATTCAGAAAGTATTCAGACCCCCTTCACTTTTTTCAATTTTGTTATGTTGCAGCCATAATTGTTTAAATTCTCTTTTTTTTTCTCATTAATCTACACTCCGTACCTCATAATGACAAAGTGAAAACATAATTTTAGAAATGTCTGTAAATTTATTAAAAATAAAAAACTGAAATATCACATTTACATAAGTATTCAGGCCCTTAGCAACAACACTAGACTTGACATGATTTGGAAAGAATTGACAATAAAGCAGACTTGACTTGACTTGAAATTTAGCTCTGGTGCCTCCCATTTCTCTTGATCACTGCTGAGATGTTTCTACATCTTGACTGGAGTCCACCTGTGGTAAATTAAACTGATTGGACATGATTTGGAAAGGCACACACCTCTATAAGGGCCTGTTTACTCCTGGTCACTTCATGCATTTTCTCTGATCGATATCTGATCGAGAAAAGACCAGGTGTAAATGCCCTCCGAGACGCATTTAAATCCGATCGCTCAAACCACTTCAGGAGCCGCATTCTTTTGGAAAAAAAAGCATTAACCAGAAAGAAAAAAGCCCTTTGGTCAAAAAAGGTTCCCTACACCTGCTTTACAACATCACCAGATAATTACTGGCTGCTGTCTCATAGCTAAAATAGTAGTGCATGGTGCTTGCAACGCCAAGTTCACGGGTTCAATTTCCAGGGAATGCATGAGCTGATAAAACACTTTTAAAAAGCATAAAAATGCATAAATGTACAAATATCAGTCTATCTCTATTTGGGATGTAATGCTTCTGCCTCTCTGTCTGATTTGATTTCAGGACGGCTCTTTTCTGCTCAGGAAGAGCTCTGGTGTGGACGCGCAGCAGCCGTACACACTGGTGGTGTTTTACAACAGCCGAGTTTACAACATCCCTCTCCGGTACATCGCTTCCACCAAACAGTATGCTTTGGGGAAAGAAAAACAAGGAGAGGAGGTAAAAACCACATGGAGTATTTGGACACTTAATTCACATTTAAAAATGAAAATGTTGTCATTGCTCATCCTCATGTCAGTCTAAACTCAATATTTTAATAATGCACTCATACCACTCAGGTAATGTGACTTAAGTGTCAAAATACATTCTGATGTCTATGGAAGCTTTTTAACTGCCACAGAATAAAACAATAAAGGTAACTGTGATTTTTTTTTTTTTTTTTTTTTTTCTCACAGTTCAGCCTTTCTTCCCCTCACAATTGTGTTTTTATCTCATAATTCTGACATTTTTATATTTACATTCTGTTCAATTCTGTTTTTGTTTTCACCACAGAATTAAAAAAAAGTTATTGCAACTTTATATCTTACAATTCTGACTTTTTCCACACAATTGTAAGTTGATATCTTTAATTGAACTACTTTTTTCTTGTAACTGAGATCATATCTTGCAGTTCTGATTTTTTCTCAGAACTGAGAGACAAAAGCCTGAACTGTGAGACATAAACTAGGGGTGTGTGATATTTAGCTGCATGCGATATCTTCATTTTTGTTTTTATAATATGCAAGCTGACATAATAGTATGTCACTCGCTTTGCAAAAAAATGAACAAAAACACATTTTGAGAGTCCAAAAGCATTCACTGCATAATAAAACCTATTAGAATGCAGTTAAAATGCCCCTATAATTCAACTTATGAAAGACAAAAAAAAAAAACCTGTAGAGGTTTTTGTTTTTCATATTTGTATAAAACATAATTTTATATAACAATTAAAATATCAATTTTATACAACAGTTAAACAAACAACAATTTAATATTGAGTGACTTACATTTTTAGAAACAGCATTTTTTTTGTTTGTTTTTTTCACCAAAGATGATGGTTCCAAACAAACATTTGTGACTCAGACCAACACTACAGTGTTTCCTTTCTGGATGAATCTGTTATTGAACAAATCATATGAGTCAACGATTCAATTATCCATTCATAAATACAGTCGCTTGCTTCGTTTCTAAATGAATCAGCCGTTTTGAATGAATCGCTTGAATGAATGATTCAGTGAATCAGTTATTAAGACAGGGCCTTGCTGCCACCTGCTGGTGGTTTAAGTGTCACATTTATTTATCCATGACAGGCCTAAACCAGACGAGGTACTTAGCCAAATGTTGTTTAAAGGGTTAGTTCACCCAAAAATGAAAATTCTGTCATTAATTACTCACTCCGTTCCAAACTTGAACTCGTCTTCGGAACACAAATTAAGATATCTTTGATGAAATCCCAGAGCTCTCTGACCCTCCCATAGACAGCAAGGATCCTACCATGAACAAAGCTCAGAAACATAGCAAGGACATTGGTAAAATAATCCATGAGATATCAGGGGTTCAACCGTAATTTTATTTTTGTGTGCAAAGAAAACAAAAATAACAACTTTATTCAACAATTCTTCTCCTCCTCATCCCGTATGCTGTGGCGTGCCACCATTGTGGAGAATATCACGAAGCGTGCGTCTGCTTCTGCATCATGTAAACAACGCCGCTGCTTACGTTGAACACACACATGCATCAGCTATTTTACTGATGTCCTTGCTACATTTCTGGACCTTGATTGTGGTAACATCCTTGCTGTCTATGGAGGGTCTATATAAAAATATCTTAATTTGTGTTCTGAAGATGAACGAAGATCTTACGGGTTTGGAACAACATGAGGGTGAGTAATTAATGACATCATTTTCATTTTGGGTGAACTATCCCTTTAATTATCATTATGGAAAAAACAAATCCCAATAAATATCGAGATATTATTTTTTGTCAACATCGCACACCCCTAATATAAACTCATAATTGCGAGAAAAAAACAATTATGAGATTAAAAAAAAAGTCACTTTTCTTTTTATTCCATAGAAAAAAAACAAGCTTCCATAGGTTTCACTGCATGAGGTGAAAAAAGGTCAGTCTATCTATAACTATCCTCTCTCTGTCTCTCTCAAGCGTTTCAGCAGCGTCTCTGATATCATTGAGAACCACCAGAAGAATCCTCTAGTGCTGGTCGACTCTCAAAGCAACACCAAAGACTCCACCAAACTCAGACATGCAGTCAAGCCATGAGGCAGCCTATGAAGCAGCGTGAACCTGAATCTGAAGACGCTGTGGAGACATTCATGACAAATATAACTGCATTGAGAGAGTGCTGACATTCAATCAACTGTGTGGTAGTTTCACATCTTACCTTGATCGATGATGGAAACAGATCTACGCTTGCTGCTACTTTTATAACTTATTTTGCTGAATGACCGGTTACAGGCCGCGTTCTTGCGTTTGACGCACTATTTTTATTTTGACGGGAAAAAAAAGTCTGTGTTGCGCATTTGAAAATACAGCGCAGGAGAACGCGTTTTGTGCAAACCGTCCTGGAAACCAGAGAGAACAGCAATGTTGTATAAAGATAAGCAAATATGGTACAGCTGTACAGTTTATATATGTTTATGGGTGTATGAATTGATGTATAAACACATTTGTTTTACCTTACATGAGGTGTGAGTAAACACAAAAAATAATAAATTACTTTTTTTATTATTAAAGTGGTTGTTTTTTGTATGTTACGTAAAATTATGACGATATGCATTGTACAATCCTAAATAGTTGCATAAGGGGAATATTATTTGTCATGTGGGTACTGTTTATACAGTGGTGGCCAAAATTATTAGAACACTAGTATTTTCAGCAGCTAAAAAAAAATTTTAAGTCAGTTATTTCTATCTTTTGCTGTAGTGTGTCAGTAGAAAGTATCAGTTTACATTTACAAACGTTCATTTTGCCATTAATTGTTATAATCCAGTGTGATTTTGTCTGAAACAGCCAGTGCTCCACACAGAGATCTGATCTGATCATCATCAGTCTGTCTGGAGTCACATGAAGAAACAGAACAAACTGAGACAGACTCAATCCAGAAGAACTGTGTCTCCAAGACGCTTCAAGAAACCTCCTGCAAAGCTCCTGAGAAAATCTGCTCAAGTGCACTGAGGACAAAACCTGCTTTAAACACAAGGATGCTCACACCAAATGTTGATTTAATTTAGTTAATAGAAGTTAATTGATAAAGAAAATCTATTTATGATATTTTTGACAGCATCCTCATTTTACAGCATTTTTACACAAATGCCTAAAACTTTTAACAGTTCTGTAGTTTGCAGGAGGTTTCTTGAAGCGTCTTGGAGACGTTGCCAGACAAACAGATGGGCTCACTGGATTATTACAATTAATGGGGTCATACACAGATCTATATAAAAATATTAAATCATTTACAAGCTTTCCCCATTTTAATTGCCTTTGCCTTTTTAAATCATTCAAAGATTTATTATATAAACCTTTTTCTTATATGACTCTGCTAGTTTTTACTGTTCTGTATGAGAACAAAGATTCAGGACAAAAGGTGCGACTAAAATCAAATAATGTTTCACTTGGTAAATCCTGTGTATAACCTTGAATGACACTTCCTTAATTAAATATTGATATAAGCCAAACCCCTTTCTAAGTAATATTGTGAGTGAAATGATTCCAGAATTGCAAAAAAACATTGTGTATTCCCCTGGTGTTACAAAACTCTTTCAATGCGCAACAAACTAAAAGAAAACCATTTTAACTACATAACTGATCCACCAATACGATGCTGTCATCAAACCAGTATTTCAGAAAAAGTGATTTGTGTTTATATAATGCCAAATTTACACAGCAACGGTGGCACAGAAGTGCTTCTGAAGTGGCATTTATGTCTTTACTGTTTAATGCTGCTCAGAGGTGGCATAAATGCATTTACACAGCAATTATAGCTATGAGGCTGAGGTGGATCAGAGCAGGCATAATTTAGTCTGACTTCATTGAATTTTGAGCAGGCACAGAGCAGCCTTAACTTGGCTTAAGATACCCTTATTGTTCTATATAAGGGGTGTGTACTGTAAGGTGTCAAGAGGCTGAATGCAAATATTCTTTGGAGCTATTTTGCAACAGAATGTCATCTAAAGACCTGACATCTGCTGTTAATGTGTGTATAGTAAAAAGTCATAAATAAATGTTTTTTTTTCACATATAGGCTACATTTGATTCTGTTGCTACATTTGTTCAATGATATGCCTGTAAACTAATTTCATCACTTTTTAGGCAACCTTATGTGGGCGACCCGAAAATTAATATTTACCATATGTGACCATTCAATTACATAAATGTTTGTTTTCTCTAGTGGTTTTAAACTTCCAGATCATGTTTCGTGATTTCATTTCAAATTTCATTATTTGTGTCATTTGTTTTTTTCAGTATAAAAGTATAGTAAAAAAGAAAACACTGATGTACATTAAAATATGCAAAACGGTGCTGTCAGGACAAGAGTATTTTTCTTAAAGAGCTACATGTACCTCAGACAAAACATAAAAACAAATGAATTTTCAAAATAATTATATTTATTTATTGATAGCTCTAGAGGGTTTTTTGTGGAGGCACTTCTAATACAGCAATACCAGGTGTCATTCACAGCTGTTAGTGCAACACTAGTGCTTATACCAGTGTTTAAACCTCTACACAAACATAAGAGACACGTTTACTTTGGTTTTCAAGTGAAGTGGATCACAGACCATCTTCAAACATTTACAGAAATTCACACCACTATTAAGTGAATCGCAGTGCAATCAAAGTTTACCTGGGGAAAATAAACAAGAAATTATTATTCTGATCAGATTACACTGATCCTAAAAAACCTTTGGCTTCATAAATGAGAATAAAAATATTTTTGGAAAATTCTGACTACTGATACCAAAACATCACAGTTGCAACATTCTTTATCCACGAATAATACATTAAGAATTTAATAAATGTAAGGTAATTAATTTAAACTCTTGATTAGACCCTTAATCAAACCCATGTAACTTATCAGCCGACTGCACGCTGAAAAATAAATATAGACAATTCACATAAATACAAAACATAATTTCAGTGATGCTTCACCAATGCTGCGTCAACATATGCTCTCTCGCATACAGGTGTAGTTTGAAACTAATGCTAAATATACCGGCAACGTGACAAACAGAGGAAGCTAAACCAGATCCGTAGCCTCCTACGAAGAGAACCAACAAGTTCTGTAAACATTTCAGTCACAAAGTCTTCTGAAAGATGATTAGTAAAGCAACATAGTAATGGTTAAAGACATACCCTAGTTTTAAATGTCAAAAATAAAACAAAATAATGCAAAGCTACATATTAAGACAAACCGATGTCGTACTGCTCAATCACTCGTTCAGCGTGAAGTGAAGGTCAACATTACTTCTTCTATTAGTATTAAGCTAACAGAGTGGAATATGACAATATTACCTGAGGTCTCTGCAATAATCTCACAAAACCTGATCTATCACAGTATCGTGCGAGAAGGATTTGGTCTGACACAGTGATTTTTTCATCTAATAGATAATGCACTGCACTTTTTCACATTGTGGAACAAAATAAATAATGCTTGCTCGTGTCATCATAAATATTCAAGCGCCCGAGAAGGGTTTATTACTATAAAGAATGAAATCCAGCTGTATTTTTCTCACCCTGAGATTTGCATAGTAACCCTGATTCTTCACAGCACTTCTTAAAAATGGCTGATAAATGCATTTCTATCTGTTGAAGAGCTGGCTCCACCCTCTGGTTGCTTCCATTAGATGTCTCTGTCCGTGACCCACCCAGGCTTCTTGGTTTGTGAAAAGCCGCCCGCAAAACCAGCATTTAAACGTCGGCTGCAGCACCATGCTTTCCGATGCTGTTGGTACTACGGTATACTTTCTTCCACACACTCTTTTGAGCCTCAGTTTCAAGCTGAATCTTTCTTTAACGGTCCCGTTTGGCCATTCTCTCCTGCGGTGGGATGCGTGGCAATTGGCGACGAGATTATCGCAAAAGGCGTCGCAGTTCAACTCTGAAAGAGCTTTGAGAGTTTTACGAGAAAGTACGACCCGCTGCACCGCACCTTTGTGCTTGTGAAGCACTCTCATGATGTTTGTGACCTCGGGAATATCAGTGTCGGGATGGTTGAGGACGATCACAGGCTGGCTGTCGCGTGGGATTTTAACAGATTGCGAGGAGCTGTGAGGAATCAGTCGAAGGGTCGCCGGAGCGTCTCGAGGCGCCGGCTCCCAGAAGAGGACGGAGGCTTGAGTCGATGGCTTCTGGGATTTGCTGACGGGAGAGTCCACCGAGGACGTTTCTCCCATGCGCTTTCTGTTCAGTGACGCGAGAGGGCCGCTTGACTCACTGGATCCAGAGGCTGTTGCTGGGACAGATGTGGAAGAGTCTGAATCATCAGGCCGGGGAGAGAAGATGCTGGCGTTGACTGGCTCAGATCGCTGGTTTACATCTGATGAAAACATGGAGCAGAAGAGTAACTAACGTGCTTTAAAATGTTTTAACAAAAATATATGAAGGCAAATATTGTATTTGTATTATAATACTGGTAATAAAGCTAAAATATGTTTTGATAATACTGTATATAGTGGGAAAACATGGTTAAAACTTTTTAAACAATTTTAATTATATTTTACTTCTTGCATTGAATGCTTTGAATGTTGGTGGTAACAATAGATATCTTGGATAATGGTTACCATTAGCCATTTTGAGTAAAACATAAAAATAAAAAAAGTCTTGTAATTTTTTTTTTTTTGTAATTGTTTATGGAGTCATTTCAGAGTAAATACATAAAGCTGAACAAATGTTTTGATACTGTTTTATAAAACATTTTTAATTACTATATTTTGCATTCAATTATTTAAATTTTGTGGCAACAATCAATTGCTTAGAAAGATGGATATTGAACAATTTCAGAGAAAATACAATGTTTTGATACATATATGGAAAACATGTTTAAACAATCTTTTAAACTATTTTAATTACTATATTTTACTTCTTGCATTGAATGCTTTGAATGTTGGTGGTAACAATAGATATCTCGGATAATGGTTACCATTAGCCATTTTGAGTAAAACATTAAAAAAGTCTTGTAATTTTTTATTTTTTTTAATTGTAATCGTTTACAGAGTCATTCCAGAGTAAATACATAAAGCTGAAAAAATATTTTGATTTAATATTTAGGAAATACAATGTTTTGATACATATATGGAAAACATGTTTATACAATCTTTTACTTCTTGCATTAAATGCTTTGAATATTTGTGCCAACAATAGATTGCTTGGAAAGGTTACCGAGACATTTCATAGTAAATAAAAAATGGTTTAAAAATGTTTTGATAATAATTATTTATTAAGAATTATGAATTATTATTATATTAAATATTTATAATTTTTATAATTATTATATATTATAATTATTTATAATTATTATTTTATTATTATTACTTATTAATAATTACTATGTATTATTATTATTATTTATTATACATATCTATGACAGGGTTCTTATAATGTTTAGAAGATCAATATTATTTTTTTATTTACCATATGCAGAACTATCTAACATTAATGGTAAACTAAATCCTGTGAAAATCAGCTGCTAAAGACTACTGCATGTACAGATATTCATACATGTGAATAACTAGGTTTGTACAGTCAGCTCGATCTCAAGTGTTCACAGACCGGCTTTGACCGCTCCAATATGGCACATGATTTACACATAGCGGCTCATATATGTAGATCGCATGCAAGCTTAGACATACTGAACATCTAAACCATGAGTCTTCTGTCTGCTGGAAAGAGTTTCAATGTTTTGTTGGCCGAACATTCAGCATCAAGGTACACATTTTGAATGCAGATCTTTTACTCTAAACAGGGTTCCCGCTCCATTTTAATGCTCATTTTCCATGGCTTTACTTAAACAATTTGATTTAGACCTCACTCAAAACAAGCAAATGAAAAATTTCAGTCAAGTTATGTATAACTACAACAAAAAATATTCAACTAAACACAATGCTATAGAAATTTCCAGTCTTTTAACAATTACCTCAAATTTTCCATGACTATGGGAACCATGTCCAAAAGACAAAACACAACAAGTACACTTGAGTATCCCAGAGTGCTCTGCTTATTGCTTACCTCCTGCACATGTGAAATCTTTCAGAGGTTCATCAGAGCTGGTGTGTGGAGATAACGTCCGATCCACTCTCGCCTCATCCAGCAAATGGATGACTGTTGTTAAAGGCAGCTCATCCACCGTGTGAAGCAGGTCTGGAGCGCTGCGGCTTTCCCTCTCACAGTCGCGCTGACCCACCGGGACCAGAGAATCTCTGGGGTCCATGTTGTTTGTGCACTCGTCAGCATTGCCATGGAATAACAGGCCCCCGTCTTCACTTTGACACAAAGACTCATTCAGATCCTTCAGGGGAGATCCAGAGGACGGACTCATGCAATCAAAGCCAGAGATGGAGCATGCTTTTGGCTGATGGCGAATGAAAGTTGAATCTAGTGCAAGACTGGGTTCTTCATCAAACGCTGTTGTAAAGAGTCGTGAACTACACCTTTCTTCCAAAGAACCTGTATCCGAAGTCAGATCACTATGACAACCTGAATCTCCTTGGCATGCGGTAAAGTTTTCCTCGGATTCACTGAAGGCTTTGTCTTGGCAGTCATTCGCTCTTTTTGCATGGGGACTTTGAATATCTGAATTATGGTTGAAGGCATTGCATGCATTGAGATGAATAGTTGCATGTTCCTGATTGTTGCATCCATCGTTTTGTTGGCTTTTTATCCTCTCAACCACTGAAGACAAAATGTCCTGCTGAGCTGCACATCTTTCCTGCTTCTTTCTTTGGGACGAAGGACTTCTAGACGACACCTGAGAACGGTTTCCTGAGGCATTAACAGTTGAAATATCATTGGATTCATCTTGCTGATTGGCTGGTTTCACAGTGTGAGCATCCTTTGAAACATCTTGCTTGTTTGAAGGAATGACTTTGAGAACTAAATGCTTTTTGCCGTCCACCATCTTGAACCCGACCACCTTTGTAGTGCAATCTGGGGGAACAGATATATTGTTCTTCTCCATGAGTCCACTTAGCTTATCTTTCCCAGCACGCCGCAGGCCTGGGTGTGGCGCGGTAACCGCTTTGCATTAGCTTGTGATGGATGGGGTGTTGTTGGCGCGCGAGAAACTAAATCTTGCTCGCCTTTGAGAGATGCAGGCCAGTTTTTATCACTACAAACGGTCCTTTCGAGAAACTGCTGCGTTTCCTCCAAGGTCTTCTCTGGGTCCAGCAAGACGCCGTGGTCATCCAGTAGACCGGGTGTGGAGAACGGGAGCAATGGGGACGTCCATTGGGGTTCTGGTTTTGGAAGTAATATCTTGAACTCTTGAGACAGGTTATTGTCTTGCTTAACAGGTGCCCGCTTTCTCCACCAATTTCTTCGGCTCCACCTTTGACGGCATGCAGCAGCCATGTGCTTTAAGAGATCGTTTTTCTGTGCATTGCCATTAGTAATGCAACATGAGTGACATACAAACTGCTTAATCTCCTGGAAGAAGAGTTTGCATTTGGGACAGTAGTACTGACCATTTAGAGCATGGTGAGTTTCACAATGTTTGGTCAGTTGGGGAAGCGTTCGCTGGACGTTGTCATCACAAATCTCACAAACGAACAAACAATCCTCGTGTTGCATTCGGTGCTGCTGAAGCGTAGTGAACACCGGCGTGGAGAAACCGCACACGTCGCACGGAAACATCGGTGGGTTTCCTTTGCCTCCGTGGGCGATCTTAAAATGCATGGTTAATTCACCGGGTCTGAAGGAGATGCCATCGTTGCACGAGGCGCAGGTGAATGTGTTCGCCGCCTGAAGACTTTGAGGTTGCTTCTTGGACTTCCCTGTTACTTTCCATCCACGTGCTGTAACATCTCTCTCCTCTTTCACAGTGTTTCGTTCAGTAGGGAATGAAAAGGAGGTCTTCCTGAGACGCAGGCGTTTATGCCAAATGCCCCTCTCTTCCTTCCCATCCTGAGCGTCAGGTTTGGCATTGACCCCATTCATAGTGGATGTACAGAGCCCTATACAAGACAAAGGAAATTTGAGCTTTTAGATAGATCATGCTCAAAACTCAATAATCAAAACAAAAATTGCACTAAGACCGATGGAAACTGAAAAGTTGCGATTTTCTAGGCTGATATGGCTAGGAACTATATATATAACTTTTTATTTTCCGTCGATCTTAGTACACGATGTAACTACAGAAGAGTTAAGCTTTAAATAGGAAAAATATTGAAAGTCTTTGGTCATTTTTGAGCGTGATGCTAATGGTCTAATCCGATTCAATGATCTATGCTAAGCTAAGCTAAAAGTGCTACCTCCAGACCCGGAGATCGACTGAATGGATTCAAAAACGGTAAAACTCAACTTTTTAACTCTTGGGGAGGTGTAAAATGAGCCTATTTCCAAAAAAAGTGGTGTTCCTTTAAGTTTATTATTACCCCATTAACAGTTTTTTTCTTGTTTTAAGCATAAACTGTCTTAATTTTAATACTTTTTTTCAGAATACAAGACTTGATATTTATTTTTCTGACCCCACTGACAGATTTTTTCTTAGTTTAAGCATAAACTCACTTAATTATGATACAATTTTTAGAAAACAAGGCTTTATATCATTATATAAGTCATTTTGCCTCTCAAGTATATGTATCTTGATTTAAGAATATTTAGATATTTATAATGAAAACAAGACAAAAATATTGTGCAATAATTTTTTTTTTGCAGTGCATACAGTACATATGCATTTTCTGAGAACTGTGCTTTTGTTTATTAAATTTTTTAGTAATTATTGTAATGCATGCTGTGTAAACTATTTAATGGACATTCAATTGAATTATTAACTAGTGTTTATGATCAAAATCTTACCACATATGACAAAAAAAAAAAAACTGTTACATATACAGTGTGCACATCAAGACTTTTCTTTAAAAAACAGAACCTGGTCTTCTTTGAAATGTCATTCATTTATAATGTTACCTTAGTTAGTTACCCAAAACCAGACTACAACATCTTTATTACACGCCAATATATTTGAATGAAGCTCAATTTAAGTGTGCATTCAATGCTCTGTACTATGGTATTACCATGATTTTTGAACACGGTATCATGATAGTACATTTTCACTTACATTTAATTATTATATTTATATGTGTACTCAGTCCTCCTATGTTCTGTTTACTTTTTAATTATTATTCCTTAACTGCTTATGCAACATGAGTGTAACAAATAAATGACTGAGTTCAGCACTAGTGTTTTCTAAACATGTACCACGGTATTCTTTGAAATACACTGGAACCTTCTTGTAAATTCCTTTGTAATATGATAGTCTTTTAATCCCATGATACACATCAAAGTACCATGGGGTTAACATCACTGTACCATGGTACTGTATTGTTCTGTAAGCATAGTTTTACTAGTACATGAGTATTTAATAGTCTTCCTCACATCTTTGTCTTAATATACACACATGCATACTGATCCATGCATCTCAGAAGACATCAAATGTAAGAAATGATATAATCAAATATAATAAAGTAAGCATGCACCGTGAGTTGAACGAGTTAAAGTACAATCAGTTTGCACCTGTGGTTCAGCTGCCTAATTCCCCCTGTCACAATGCAATGAACGTGTTATAAAGTTTTAAAATCGCTTTAGATCAAACTTAATGCAATGCATTGTAAAATACCACGCCAATAGCCTGCGATAGAGTTTACTTTAGCAACTATGCAGTCTTGCCTATTTAAAGTTGACCAACAAACATGTTTCAAACTGCTATATCGTGCATGCCATTATGCGCGTGCGACACTGCATTTCCACTAATAAAACTTTCATTCCGCTTCAAAGTCAAAGTTTATGCAGTGCATATGTGAAAACGCATATAAGTGCATGTAAAAGTGTCGAAGGTGACCAGACTTACAGCGCTTTTCCGCCTCCCGTCCAACCAGAATCAGTCAACAGCGCACGGCAGCCATGACAGTTCAATCCGGGGACAAAAGCAGCTCAAACCCATGACAAGAATGGATTACCTGCATGCCACATCATACTAACGTCTAATTGCATTGTCTAAATTGCATGCATTTTTCGATGCATTAATGCCTAGTTGTATGCTTTCTGTTTATGAAAGAAGCTCATTCATGCTACAGACTTGGTGTGCACAGAAAAGTCCAGCCCTGTGAAGACAGCATGTGCTTCCTCTTTCAACATACATCATTCAGCACTGTTTATAACGACCATATAGAGGCACACAGCACTCACATGTTGAGCAGTTTATTACACACTCATCTGAGAAAAGAGGAAAAACACACACACATTCTAACAATGTAGAAATTATTTGCTATTTTTACTTTATTTATTTAATCTATTTTTACTTTTTTTGTAATTGTTATTCAATTTATGGCCATTTAAGTCAATATAGGGTTCCAGATGTCATGAAAAACTTAAAAACGTGTGATTTCCAAGTCTCAAAAAGTGAAGACAATTATTATGATTATTAAAATAGAAATGATTCATTAAAAAGTAAGTCATGGAAAAGTCATGAGAATTACATTGCTTAGATATCAAGGATGTAACGATATTGGGAGAAAATATGCGTTTTAAGAATCAATAGTTACAATCTCATATTGATATAATATTTGTCATTTAAATCAGAGATGCCCAGACTTTTAATACAAAGGACCAAAAATCAACATTTACTGAGGGCCGTGCATGGGGCAAAAGTAAATGTTGTAAATGTTTAAAAAAATAATAATAATAATAATAAAATTGAATGTTAAAATCAAATTAACGTATATTGTTTTTACATTTCAATGCAAAAATAAAACAAAATTAGAAATGAAGCTATGCTTCAATGGCATGTTTTTATGGCATGATGAGCAAAACCAAAGGACATCACAGGCCAACATTGATTTAAATCTATTACTCAAAATAATAATCATCATCATCATCATACATAAAATAAATAAAAAGTAAAATAAAAATGTAATTATCAAAAAAACTGGACAGGTCTTGGAGCACTTTTTAAGGCATAAGGAAAACACAAATCTAAAAATGAAAGTACAGTCTGTCCTATAGATTGAGGTTTCTCTGCATTTACACTTCTGCTCAGGGTGCTAATATGATTTACATAAATCTCACTTTTGTGAGACTTTGTTTTCTCTGCAGATATTTGCTTTTGTTTTTCTAATGTTTATGTCATTTTGAATAAAAGCATTTGTTCAATTATTAAATGTAAATGTAATGTTTAAAAAATGTGTGGCAAAACATTGTTAGGAATGATATAGCAAAAATAAATAAATTAATAAAACAAATCAGATTAGTAAACAAGCATTTCATACCATTTGCATTCTGTAGAAAAATGTCTGTTTGGTGCAAATGAACTTAATCCATTAACATCACGACTAGGTTTGGATTACAATTGAAATATTTTTTTAATTTTCAGTGCCTGTCTAAACAATCCTGCACTAAATTACCAGTCACATATCATATCTTTATTGCTGCACTTTTATTGTTAATTGTGTAATGTATGTGCTAAAGTCACATTACAGTCCTGTAAAAGCAATTTAACATAAACAACTCAAGTACACTGTATGTGATGTAGTAATATGTATAGTAATATACAGGAGGCCAAAAAGTTTGTCCAGTTAACATTTTATTTTAGAATTGCTCAGTCTTTCGTTTGCTTTCCCTTTTTAAATAAACAATATGTTGGGTAATTTAATCGAATTTAATTAAAAGATAAAATAAACCAACTAAAACAAGAAAATATTTTGTTTCAGTGCTTTAATGAAATACATGACAAAACAAAACAAAACAAAACACATAAATCAGTCAAATCATTTTTTAGTAAAGTAAAGTTTTTAATCAAAGGTTATGGCTGTGATCATTATTGAGGAGAGGGTGGCCTCTAGTGGTGAGATCGTGTTATAGCAGCTTCAGATATTTGGGTTGAAATGTGTTTTACAAACTTTACAAACAGCTATTAGTGAAAATTCTGTTTTTTAAGTGTCAAGTTGCTGAGATCTTATGTTTTCCCACCACTTTTCTCAGTGTAATTCTGTGATTAGTTGCTCTTTCTCGCTGCATTGACACTTTTTTTATTTTTTTTTATTAAATATTTGCTCAGAAATACAAATGAAACAGAACATATGGCAAGGAAAAGGAAAAGAGCCAGGGGTTCAAGGATGGCCAAACAATACATAGCAATTACAAATCAAAAAAGAAACAAATGCAACTAACATACTCTTCCCTCAAAACATAAATGATCAAATACAAATTATACAAAAACACCAAAAAGTGAGCATACATTTAAAGTTTTAATTGCCTTTTGGTTATAGGAGGTAGATAAACATTTAATGTAAATTTTAATATCTTCTTGAAAGTAAGAAAAGTTCGGGGTAACTTTCATAACCTTGCATTTGTGGATAAAATATTTTGCAAGTAAAATAATTAAATTGCACAGAAAGAAAATATTTCCATATTGCTTCTCAAAAGTGAAAATTCGAAACAAAACATCCTTAAAGAAAAGCTCAAAATCATTGTGTATGAAATTTACAATGAACTGGCAAATGTCTTGCCAAAATTTTCTTGTATGAACACAATGCCAAAAAAGATGCAGGACAGTCTCTGGATGCGAATGCTGCATTGACACTGTTTAAGTTCGTGCCTTGTGGTGACGCTGATGAAAGCTTCATTCTGATTGGTCGCGCTCTGTGATTGTAAGGCGACTTTTGATTGGCTGAGATTGTCAATGGGCTCGCTGTGCCGTGTATCGTTTCTTTGCTCGTGAACACAGAGTGTAAACTTTGATTTGATTTACACTTTGATTATCCGAGTAAGTTTGTTCGGCTGCTAGTTTTCATCGTACTGTCTGTATGCAGGCGTCATTGTGTGCGGTGAGTTCTTTACTGATTCTAGACTGAAAAGTTAAACATGTAGCATGTTCTATTATTGACATGACTCTATAGTAGGTTATCGTATGCTAGTAAGTCATTCCGCTCATTGATTCTTATTTTGTTGCCTGTGATCTGCATTGGTTTGTTTGACCCAGTAACTATTGTGCACACCGAGGAAGACTCAGGCTCGTTACTCTAAACCAGGGGTGTCAAACGGAGCCCTGCAACCCTAATTAAACACACCTGATCCAGCTAATCAAGTCCTTCAGGCTTATTTGAAAACTACATGGTTTGTGTGTTGGAGCAAAACTCTGCAGGGCTGCGGCCCTCCAGGAACTGAGTTTGACACCCATGATCTAAATGATCTTCTCCTCCTGAAGTGTGTTGGACCAATCAAGACCTTCAGCGGTCTCACCGTCATCAGTGCTGATTGTTGCTGCAGCTTTGATTCTTGGGATGCATTGAGGTGCTTTTGCTCAGTGAAGCTGGTCTGATCTTTAAACCTCATATATTCCAGGAGCCCAATGGAGCTGGAGGGTCAGTGGTGGAAAGGAGAACTTGCAGAGGACATCTATCAGGCCCTGCGTTACAAAGTTTGTATTCCTGTCATTGTGTTGGTTTTTGGTGAACGTGTGTTATAATGTCATGCATGCATGCATGCACATGAACCTTGCACAAATCTGTTATTACAAAATTGTCATGGTAGTGGAATTGTCTGTTTGGATTTTATAATGTAATGCATGCATGCATATGCAGCTTTGCTGTATTCATGTATATGCAACTTAATGCATGCATATGCAACTTTACTGAATTCACGTAAATGCAGCTTGAATGTATGCATAAGCAACTTTACTGAATGCATTCTTATGCAACTGTTCTGAATTTATGTAAATGCAGCTTGAAAGCACAAATAAAGCAACTTGATTGAATGCATGCATGTGCAACTTTAGTGAATTCATGTAAATGCACTTTGTATGCATGCACATGCACATGCAACTGTTTTGAATTTATATAAATGCAAATTCAATGCATGCATATGCAACGTTACTTGGCAATTGCATGAATGTGCAACTTAAACTGATTATTGCACAAATCAATATTATAAAACATATTAATTGCAGCGTGTTTGTCTCGTTGGATGTCTTTCAGGAGCTGCGGTTACCTGCGTACAAAGGCCAGTCCCCACAGCTGAGCCTTAGACGATATTTTGCAGACCTTATCGCTATAGTCAGCAATCGCTTCAAGCTGTGCCCTGCGGCCAGACACTTGGCTGTTTATCTGCTGGACCTATTCATGGACCGCTACGACATCTCAGTACAGCAGCTTCACATGGTCGCGCTGTCCTGCTTGCTTTTGGCCAGTAAGAGTCATACTCCTGTTATTGTGATTGTGACATTCTGTTATTGTGTATGATGCACAAAGCACACCACATAGTGTTGTGCCATGACCACTCAGCAACCATTTTTATTATCCAGGTAAGTTTGAGGAGAGAGAAGACCGTGTCCCGAAGCTGGAGACACTGAACAGTCTGGGCTGCATGAGCTCTATGAACCTGGTCCTGACCAAACAGGGTCTCCTGCACATGGAGCTGCTGCTCCTCGAGACGTTTCAGTGGAACCTGTACCTCCCCACCGCTGCTCACTTCATAGAGTACTACCTTCCGGTCGCCGTGAACGAGATGGACCTACATGATGGCTGGCCGATGGCGTGCATGGAGAGGACCATGCTGTACATTTCCAAATATGCTGACTATTTCCTAGAGGTCTCTTTACAAGGTGCAGAGATTAATTCAGATGTAGTGCATTTTCACCTGTTAAATGAATACAGAATCAGAATTTTTTTCTTTTGCATTTCCTTTCTCTGTCAAGACCATGCATTTCTGCGATTCGTCCCGTCCCTGGTTGCTGCAGCGTGTGTTGCCTCCTCCAGGGTTATATTGCGTTTGTCTCCGACCTGGCCTCCGCGCCTGCAGCGTCTGTCAGCGTACACCTGGGAGCAGCTGCTGCCCTGCGTGGAGAGACTTCTAATGTGAGTTTCACCCAGGGTTGTTATCCTTAACGAAAAACCATACAAATGGAATGCATGTAAATACAGTTTGACTGCATGCATGTACAACTTTAATGCATGTAAATGAAACTTGAATAGATGCATATACAACTTTACTGAATGCATTCAATTTGCATTTACATGCATTCAATTAAGTTGCATAAGCATTAATTCAAGTTTGCATTAAAATTGTATATCCATGCATTGAAGTTACATTTACTTGCATACAGTAAAGATGTAAATGCATGCATTTAAGTTGCATTTACATCTTCACTGAATGCATGTAAATGCAACTTTATTCATGCATATACAAACTTTATGGAATGCATTTAAATGCAACTTGAATTGATGCATATGCAGCTTTACTGGATGCTTGTAAATGCAACTTTTTTCATGCATATACAAACTTTATGGAATGCATGTAAATGCAACTTGAATTGATGTATATGCAGCTTTACTGGATGCTTGTAAATGCAACTTTTTTCATGCATATACAAACTTTATGGAATGCATGTAAATGCAACTTGAATTGATGTATATGCAGCTTTACTGGATGCTTGTAAATGCAACTTTTTTCATGCATATACAAACTTTATGGAATGCATGTAAATGCAACTTGAATTGATGCATGTGTAACTTTACTGAATGCATGTAAATGCAAATTGAATGCATTCAGTAAAGTTGTAGATACAGTAAAGATGTAAATGCATGCATTTAAGTTGTATTTACATCTTTACTGAATGCATGTAAAATCAATTTCATTGATGCAAATACAAACTTTTTGGAATGCATGTATATGCAACTTGAATTTACGCTTATGCAGCTTTACTGAATGCTTGTAAATACAAGTTGATTGGATGCATATGCAGCTTTACAAAATGCATTTCTGCTTTTTGTTACTTGAAATAAACTAAACATTAAATAAAAACTTATTTTATTTCAGCTACTTGCAAAGGTATCATTTCTCATTTACATTCAGTTTCACTTAAAGTACTAAAATAACTAAAACAGAAAATAATGTGTTATAATTGAATGAACACTTTGGCGCTACAAACATGGAAGTCATCATCTCCCCTAATATCCTCTCTCTCTCTCTCTCTCTCTCTCTCTCTCTCTCAGTGCTCATGACAGTGACGTAAAGGAAGCAAACAAGCAGAAATGCCTGCAGCCGAGTGCTCAGCCTGCACAGATGGTGTATCCTGTCCAGGGTCAGAGCATGTCCTTGCATCAGTACATGCAGCGGCCGAACACGCAATACATGCAGCAGAACTGCCAGCCGGTGGTAATGTCCACTCAAGGTCCTGCGACATATGTGACACATACGGCCTCAATGCAGGTCTCCACGGCCCCTCTGCACAGCCTCACACAGACCATGGATGCCAAGGTGAATATGCCCAGCAGGGCTTACCAGGTGAACTCGCTGTACCCCTGCACCGCTCCCTGCTTCGACAGGTGATGACACAGGACCGGAAAGCATCGGACCGTTTACACTGCACAGGGGAGAGTTTGTATTCATAAAGCAAGCACACTGCTCTTAACTGTTAACTCTCTCAAAACACTTCAGCTGCTGAATTCTGAATCCTTTTTTAATTTATGTGATCAGGGTGAAAGCTAGATGATTTAAATCACTGTAATGTTCATGAGGTGTGGGATAATACGAAATGTGCAATATTCTGATGCTGTCATGCATGGTGTTTCATTTGTTGTTAAGTTTACTTAAGTATTATTATTTACGGCCATCTTTCATAAATGAAGACATCATGGGATTTCAAATCAACGTTGTATTTGAAATGATGGTGGTTTTTACTAACACAAGCAAGTGTTATTTTGCTCTACCTCATTAAATGCAGACTATTGTTGTCTTGTAACCTTAAAAATGCACTTTGGTACAGTGTTGTTTTTTTTATTTTTGTTTTTGTAATAAAAGTGCAACATTTCTGTTGTAGCTACTTTTGGGTTTGGGTGTTGAAATTTTACACTGAGGTTTGTAGCCACTGGAACATGTTCATGATTAAAATTCACCCTTCTCAGATTCACACAAACATGCACATATTGAAACTGTTTGTTTGTATTAGTTCAAACTAAACAATCCAGGGGCCTGTACCATGATGGTAGATTAACAAATTCAGAGTTATAGGATAAGTTTTGAGTTGACAAAACCAAACCACTCCAATCTGGCTTTGTTGGTACCATGAAGCTGATCATCAACTTTCTCTGTCAACTCAGGCTTGATCCTGAGTTAATGGAGCAGGTGCACATGAATGTGTGACATCAGCGGCGAACAGCCAATCACAACACAGAGCAAGTGTGACTCACCAGCGAGATTCAAAACTATTTTGTTAAAAGTTAAGAGATTAAAGAATATGAGGAATTTAAACACATTTTCACTGAAGTACTTGTCCATGAAAGAGGACAAATAAAGAAAATGATCTTGCTCTATCAGTGCAGTCACAAGTGAAACTTGTGAAGTTAGTTTATATAGTTGATAATATATAGTGATAGAGACTCAAACATGTAAGGTCACATGTAGCCATTTTTAAAGTGTTATCTATTGATTCTACCACTTATTTATATTACATATGATCTGTATATATTAATATTAATTTAAAACAAATGCTTTATATTAATTGTTAAACTAAAAGTGCTTGTGTGTAATGGAGTAATAATAATATAAATCATATTATAATTATATAAATCATATGCAAATTGTAATTATCATTAAAGCCAGACAATTTTGTTGGAATTTTTTTTTTAAAGGTACTTCATAGTGACCTTTCATTTGTAGGAAGAGAGACTGGGGGAGTGACTTTTTTGTGTCAGACATGTGTCACTTTGCTCACATCTGATTGGTCCAATTTCAGTTTGAGATCTCTAACTCAGAACATAACCCCGGAGCAGGTTAGCTGTGCAGTGTAAGTCACTATAGCAATGAACGCAGCTAAAAGCCAAGCCACTTTCTTGGTACCTAAAACCCAGGATTGATGCAAACTAAACTGAAACTTACCTGGCTAACCAGCTAAACCGGCTTCATAGTACAGGCCCCAGTTCCCTGTATTATTATTATTATTTATTTTTTTTTTTGGGTGTCACCATGATTATTACAAAACAAAAAGTTTTTTAAACAAACGTGCATTCGTGCATTCTCATTAATTTAACTGATAATGACTATATAGAGGGAGAGAAAACACACATACACACTTTTATTTATTCATTCATTTATTTATGTCTCAGGTTATGTAGAATGATGATGGGACTTTTAATTTGGAATTTTGTGCTTACAACGTTCACAAAAATGGTTACAATTCATGAACGTGGTCAAGGTTATACATTTCTGCAGATAATCAGACTAATTATGTGACAATTTCTCAATTTGAATATATCCATGTCAGAGAAAATTTAGGGCAAGTGATTTCAAGTGTCATTGCAACTCAAAAATGTTACAAAATACATAAACCAAGCCCTAAACAACAAAAAGTGGAATCAAAAACATAGTTTTGTGGTTATTTAATAAATCGGTGTCTGACAGCAAATATAATAATTTTTCTTGTTCTCAAATTGTACCGTTATGATTTCTTATCTAGACTTTTATTTTGAAGAATTCCCTTGCTTTGGCAGCCTAGACATGTAGAACATATCGAGAAAAGAAAGCATAATATCAACGCAATTCATCATCAGATTTTGCAAAATTATTCTCCACCGCGTATTATTATTATTATTATTATTATGTGTGTGTGTTTCGTTCTAACCCCTTTGTGTCGTCACATCCGGTGTCACAAAGGCTCTAGAATGTTACCGTAGCTTCGCGTTCATTCTGCTGTGTGTGTATTTAAGCGCGTGTCCTGCTGCTGGCGCTCTTTCAGTCTGTCATGACATTACAGAACATAACTGTATTAACGTTCATGTAAACATAAACTCTGAACGTGTGCTGCACGCGTCCACAGGAGCGTTATATTGCATATCAACAGGTAAGAAAAAGCAGGCAGGATTTATGACTGACTAACGTTAACCCTCATGGGTGGGGTGCAGACATGTAGCGGTGTTCAAGTGAACTAATGTCATATATTTGGGACTGATGGAGTATATGTTTGTAGTCTTATTAATGGCACAAATTCGTGCATGATAGTAGTAAGGTGTGGTTTGTTGTATTTTGAAAGGCTGTCATTGAAAACAAATACACATAGTTTTGCGCTAATACGAATTGAGCAGACATTCCCTCAGAACTGCGTTTAAATACCAACCGTTTTAACGGACATTTTCACACATTCCATTTAAACACATGTCATAGCATTTAAATCTCACGTGAATCACGTCGTTTGAAGTTTAAAATTCGATACAGTGTTGCGTTTGTTGTTATTTGGTATAAAACAGTTACATGTATCTTTAAGCACTTAAAGCTGTAGTACCCGTTTTATTGCTTCCAATTATAGTGTTTGACTGTAAGCTGTGTTATGCAATACATGTTTATGTACACACCTCCCTCAAACAGAACTTTCTAGATAGATTTCTGAAGAATTTTCTTTTCAGGGCGGGACTAACTTGCAGGCTTTTATTTTCATCTATTTAAACCGTGGCACCCATTGACAACTGTGACTGCAGCTATACTATTATTAGGCTACTGATTAGGTTTGTAACCTAGTGATTGCATACATCAATCAGGTAATGGTATATGACAGGTTTGTGAGTTGAATTACTTAGGGTATGTGGTTTAGACTCTATGGTTATAGTATAGTGTAGTATATAAAGTATTTGGTGGCAAACTGGCAATATAAAATTTAGGACTCAGATTAATAATATAATGTAATTAGGTACATTTTAGTACTTTTGTGTACTATGGAAGCTTGTTTCTGCCACGGAACAATAAATACATTTTAAAAAGAGTAATTGGGACTGATTATCTTAGTTAATTTATTTTCCTTAAAATTGTGATATAAACTCAGATTTTTTACACTTTTTCTCACAATTCAGAGTCATCTTGCAGTTCTCCTTTTTTTTTTTTCTTTTTTTTTTTTTTTTGAGACGCAGAATAAATTAATAAATAATGCAATTGCAACTTTTTATGTCACAATTCTCTATTTTTTTCTTATTTAAAATTTTTATTTACATTTTCTATTTTTATTTTTATCATTAAATCCCTTTGTTCCCATTTTTTCATTCCCTGTATGCATTCTAAAAAATTATAAATTATTATTATTTTATTTTTAGTTATTTTATCTTTATTTTTTTATTTTTCTCTTCACTTTAGTTCGAGGTGGTTCTGGTATTTGTTTCTGTTTTTTAATGAGTGAAAATCAATAATAATAATTCTTGTGTGTGTGTGTGTGTGTGTGTGTGTGTGTGTGTGTGTGTGTGTGTGTGAAGCGGTTGGACCTGTAGGTCTTCACCTGCAGAAGAGAGCGGCCGTACGGGCCCGTCGTCATGCTGTGCTGGGGAAATGCCTCGTACGGGCAGCTGGGTTTGGGTGGGATTGATGAGGAGATAGTGCTGGAGCCGAGGAAATGCGAGTTCTTCGAGGGTAAGCGTGTTCGGGATGTGGGATGCGGCAGACGTCATAGCGTCTTTCTTCTGGAGGACGGGACGGTGTACACCTGCGGCTGCAATGACCTGGGACAGCTGGGGCATGACAAAGCACGCAAGAAACCAGGTAAGGCCGCAAAGACACTTTACTAACACTAGAATATTTTGCCATTATCAATGTAATTACTTGATCTTAATTACATGATTCACTTCAAATCATTGTGGCTGATGTCATCAATCCCTCTTATTTTTAAAAGTTTTTAATAAGGTAATATTAAGGTGGTTCCTCTCTAATACACCCATTTTTTATGATCCTGCTGGATTAAATCATGCCTCGCCCTTTTTGTACATTTTATGTAAAGTGCATCTTAAGCCCGATTCAGATGGTAATTGTTTCTCATAAGGACGTCTGTAAAAATAAATTTACATATCACCTCAATGATAAAACTCATGGATTCGGACGGTGATTTATTCACAGTGGAGGAGCGAGTTCTGTGATCCTGCTCCCGGGAACACGCTGCTCACGTGGCCAATCACATGATTGTCTGCTGTAAATAAAATTAATTTTATTTACAAATGTATTATTATTGTGTAAAATGTATTTAAAAATACTTAAAATTGTATTGCATACCTGCTGCTGCCATAATAAAGACCCATTTGAAAGTTTATGTGCTTTTCTTCTTTTTCTGCTCCCAGTCGCTGTGGTTGAGCAGTCATGAAGTATTGTTCTTTTAAATACTTTCCAGCATTTCAGAAATAATATGTAAATTACACCGAAGTACAACGTTACGGTGTTCGGGAGTGCTCAAAAAGGGATTAAACATTGCATTTTGAATCGATTTCTTCTCGTAAACTCAGAGATGTGGATTCGGACGGCAATTAAATTACCACACGACCTCGGTGTTTGTCAAAAAACAGTAGGTAATTCAGCCGGAGATTTTTACGGGGGTGGTGAGAGAAAAACACCGACATCCTGGATTCGGACGGCAATTAAATCACCAACTACCCCCTGTATATGGTGAAAATCACTTACGTCCCCCTTAATATCAAATGGGTCTTTATTATGGCAGCAGCAGGTATGCAATACAATTTTAAAATGTGTATTATAAACAGATATATATCGCGTATAATTATATACAACTATAGCGCGTCTATTTTCATATTTTTAAACAGGAGATTTAAATAATCAAATAATAAATATTATAAAATATGCTTGGAATAATAAGAATACATTTTACATAATAATAATTATTTTTAAATACATTCAGTAATAAGAATAAATTTGTAAATAAAATTCATTTTATTTACAGCAGACAATCATGTGACTCAGAATTTCATGCTGACCTAAAATTGTGCCCTGAGAATAATATAATATGAATGATTGATTTATTGAATCAGTTTTGTATTTAAGATCTGAGTAAAGGGTTTAATTGTTTTGATTTGTCCCTTTTTTTTTTTTGTCCCAAAGGTTATTAAAAATACAGTAAAAACTGCACAATTGTGAAATATTTTATTGATATAAAATATTAATATACATATTTTTATATAAAATAATTGCTTTCTATGTGAATATATTGTAAAATGTAATTTATTCCTGTGATCAAAGCATCATTACTCCTGTCTACAGTGTCACATGATCCTGCCCAATATTTTTGTGGAAACCATGATACATTTTTATTTTTCAGGAATCTTTGATGAATAAAAAGGTCAAAACAACATCATTTATTTGAAATAATGAATTTTTGTAGCATTATAAATGTTTTTACTGTCACTTTTGATCAATTTAATGCATCCTTGCTGAATAAAAAAATGTTAATTAAAAAAAAAAACCTGGTCTTTTGAATGGTAGTGCATCACAATCCCACAAACTTTCCCTGTTTGAAAACACTGGGTTATTTTAGGTTATATCAATGAAACAGTCTGTACTTCCTCTGAAATCAATCTGATGGATGTTGTAACATATCTATCATTCCACAGAAACGCATACGGGTCGATCAGTGTGACATTGACTGCTTTTCTAACAACTGTCAGTTCCTTAGATGTCACATGACCTCTAACTCAATTATCTAGAAGTGTCAAGCACTGACCATCTAAACATCAAGATGGTTGAAATGGTCCTTTATTTGCATCACTGTTTCACAAGCCAAAGGATAAAAACATAAAAACTGACAATAGCAAATGCTTAAAAATTAAATAAACTTTCAATAATGAACATTAAGAACATTATTATTATTATACAAATTAATTTTGCTGTAGCAAATGCAACATATTGAAATTCACACAATATATTGGCCAGTATTTCATGTAGTGCCAGGGCTCTAGACTCATTCTTCCCACTGGTCGCACTTGTGCGACTAACTTTCTCAGTTGGTCGCATGAGCACATCATTTGGGCGCAATTTTATTTTTATTTTTTTTGATACAACATTTGATTAATCAATGCATGCTGATGAACTTTTATCATAGTTTATAGTTTATGGTAAGGAAAGTGTTCAACATTCAACCCGTTCTTTTTCATCAGTATTATTTGTGATTTAAATTTTGTGACAGGAATTCCTCTTTTCGTGCACTTTCACTTTCAAATTCACGATCTTGGTGTCATGCTTTACAAGAAAAGATAATTGTCTGTTTTGCTTATATCTATACACCTTTCACTTTTTAAGACTAAAACAAAAGATGGATTCATTGTTATTCTTAATTAAAAAGCACAACAACAATAAAACAGTACTTTACAATTAGGGCTGTCGCGGTGAAGGAATTTCCCTTGTGGTAATTTTGAGTGGCTCAATAGCGTGGTATGCGGTATTACCGCACACATACACACACATACATACATGTGTATATATATATATATATATATACATATATATATATATATATATATATATATATATATATATATATATATATATATACACGTGTGTGTATGTATACATAAGCATATATACCGCATATACACATATATGATATAATCTGTGTGTACACGAAACTAAATCACGTTGAAACAGGAAGTGAAGTAAACGGAAGAGAATGCCAAAATAACGGTCCACATAACAAAACATAAACCTGACAATAAGATCGTTAGTCTATATATATAACAGTTAGTTCTGATCGTCGAATCTGACTGACAAGATACTTTTTCTGTTGATATTTCACCTCCGTGTTCTAGACGGAGTGTCAGTCAGTGCAGTTTCATTGTTGCGCCGCACGGTGGCGGTAAGAGACTGTCTTTGAGTGGGTCTTAAACCGTTCATTCAACCACACGTTCAAAAACGCTGATTCGTTCGAGATATGTAATGTTATAATGATATGTAAAGCTGCTGAAATCATTTTAACTTTGAGCACCACTTTTAAAGGCTCAGCTGACCAGCAGAGCGTCGATGTTAAGACAGATTTCACTTTCCTTGTACATGACAACCTGTTTTCACAAATATACATGACTCTGCCTGAAGGACAGACTCAGGTAATCGCACGCGCTCAGTCGATCTCTCTCATTCACTGTCTGTTTAGGCTTGTTAAGTGCAAATATACTGAGCCTCTGTACAAATCAGCATGGTACACATTGTTATCATTACTAATATTCAGTACATATGCACTAAGTATAAAACGAGAAGGGCGTAACCTTACGACAAAAAAAAAAAAAAGGAAATATCGCGGTTGCTGCATTCCTCTGCGGTTATGCTCGTCAATAGCGCGGTATTGCGATATTGCGGTTATCGCAACAGCCCTATTTACAATGACAAACTAGCATAACATTTATTAACAAAAACGAATAAGACGAGGTATGGCATAGGACACATCACATGCTGTATTATACAGAACTAATACATAACAGAATGTTTAGCAAACACTGAGGAATCAAATAATAATAATATAAAAAAATAAGGAAAGCCTCCATACCATAAAGTGAGGTAAACAGCAAAGATAACAAGCTTTTCAAAACGAAAACAAAAAGAGAAGTAAAACTAAACTGGCTGTCGCTGACAGGACTTGCATGTTTTCTCTACAAGAATACCAACATGTTCACCTTCTCTGGTTTAAGAAGCGGTCTTTTACTTTAGTTTGAAAACCAAATCCTCCGTTGTGCTCCGTCCGCTGTGCGCACCTTCACGCTCGTGCTGACGCGGCGAGTGAAAGCACAATGGGCGCGCGCTGCTCCCGCTCTGCATACGCGCCGCTTCTGCGCTGCCTCTCGTGTGCGGTGTGAAACGGGCGTAAACCAGGCTCTACTGAAGCGCTCGCGCTGAAAACGCCTCTCTTCACGTGATCAGTGAAATCTTTCTCCTGCTACAATGTGCTGCTTTGGAGCAGCGTAGACCATGCATTCGCACAAGTGTGACCACGTCAAATTTTTACTCGCACACTCTCAAAAAATGGTCGCAGTCTATAGCCCCGTGTAGTGCGTCTGTATAATTCACTCAAACGCTGTTATATGTTTATATCCCCTCTCCAGAACAGGTCGTGTCTCTGGATGCTCAGAACATTGTGGCCGTGTCTTGCGGTGAAGCTCATACTCTGGCTCTGAATGATAAAGGACAAGTGTTTGCATGGGGTCTGGGCTCAGACGGGCAGCTCGGCCTTTCAAACATTGAAGATCGTATCCGTATACCCAGGTAAAAAAAAAAAAAAATCTGCACCTTTTAACCCCTAGAAGTACTAAATATCTCATTATTATTGCCTCTTTGATGGGTTTGCCTGTACTGCAAAAAAAAAAAAAAAAATATATATATATATATTTTACCCTCTATATATTACAATACATTCACATTTGTTGAGAAACTTTATTTGGTGTCTATAAGACATGTAAACATATAACACAATTGAATAAAAATCAGCAAGGCTACATTTTCCATTAAGGGGTAGTAGAAATTCGTGGATGGAATAGCATACAAGAGATCATAACTAGATTTGTAATGATTTTTTTAAATGATTGGTGTTCAAAAAAACATTGATTGATGATTTAATAGAATACTGATGATTTAATAGTGTTTAATTTTTTTTCATATACAGTAAATGTATTTTTTGAACATTGTAAAGTGTGTTTTTATTCAAAGATGTTATGTTCACATGTGTTATACACAAAAATAAAGTGTCATGTGACATATGGAACGTATTTTCTTGTATTCAAATTAGTGCTGTCAATCGATTTAATTTTTTTTTAACTAATTAATCGCATATTTTTCTAAAATTAATCGCGATTAACATTAACGTTTTTAAATATACTTTTATATTGCAATAATTTCACATTCAATCTTCAAATGTACAAACAACATACAGTATATTTTTAATATTTCTTTCTTTTTTATGATTGAAGGCCAGCATCACTGATATCAATACTACTGATGTCTCTATAAAATAGTTTTTCCCCTTAATATTTAACCATTGACTGTATCCATTCAGCATTAGAGTATAATTGACAGCTATCAATTTTAACATTTATTAGACTTAACTTCTAATTTAAGTGAACTTAAAACAATCTTCACACAAACCTATTACAATAAATGACATATTTAGCTACCTGTGCCCTTCAGCAGAAATATACAGAAAATGAATAGTTACCAAACACTAAATTCTAAATTAAATATAGATGAACCCCTTAAAGCTATAAAAGTAATTGATTTCCTCTTTTTAACAGCAGCTGGTTATTATCTTATTTGCCAGCTATTGCTTTAAAAGCTGCTGCTGCTTTCTTAAAGTCTCTACTAATGAGTGGACGAGTTGAATCAGGTGTGTTAGATGAGGGTGATGGTGCTGGGGTGCCTCAGGAAAGTTTTTAAAACCATTTCAGAGACATGTTCTTAAATGTGACGCATATATAACATATTGCATCCATGCACACAGTTTTAAGGCAGCTTTAATGGCCTTTTTGGTAACTTCATGCCTTAACTGACGGCATAACTAGGACATTGCATGCACGTAGTTTCTTTCGCTGTTTGATATGAAATGATACAGGCTACAGGCAGTGCACGCCGGCACATTTGTGCGTGTAGTTGAAGTGCACACGCTACGAGCACAGTATCTTTTCTGCGCTCGTTTGACTCGCGCCTGGCGCGGAGGCACAGTTAGAGCGCACATCTGAAACGTCTCCCGTTTGATATGGTCATAAAGACGTTCTGCATCTAAATAAATGCAATCCTTTTCAAGAGAAAAGAGACGGAGGCAGCAGTTGTGAATGGGGTGGCCAACCCTAGCCCCGCCCCTGCGTTAACGGCGTTAAATATTTTTAACGCGTTAATCTGAAAAAATGAATCTCCCGCGTTAACGCGCTAATTTTGACACCACTAATTCAAATATATTTTTATTTTAAATATTTGCCCTCCATATATTTATATTTTTATATATTTTCAAAAATATGCAGAAATGGCAAAAAAAAACATTGGTATAAAATATATTGATGTAAATATATATGTAATTATGCCACTATTTGTATATTTTGCTGTAATGTATTTCATTGAGCTCCTCTGTTTACAATTTACATATTTTGCATATATTTCAAGGAAAAAAAATGCTGGATCCTTACGAAAAACGTGTAGACAAATATGACAATCATAGTCTGTGATCTACCTGCATGGCATAACCACTGTTTCTGTTCTCTCCTCTCAGAACTGTGAAGAGTTTATCAGAGGTTCACATTGCCCAGGTGGCCTGCGGATACTGCCATTCCCTTGCTTTAGCCAGAGGTATGATTCTGACTTAAACGCTAAACATTTCTAAACCTGATTTTTGTGCCCTCTTAACCCTAATTATGCAATATTATTCCCAAAAATATTATATTTGTTCACTCAAGGAGGGCAGATATTCTCTTGGGGCCAAAATAAATATGGACAGCTGGGGCTCAGGATGCAGGGAGCCAGCGTCTCCTCCCCACAAGTCATTCAGTCTTTGCAGGGCGTCCCATTTGCCCAGATATCTGCAGGGGGCGCTCACAGCTTCGGGCTCACGCTGTCTGGGGCCGTTTTCGGCTGGGGGCGAAACAAGTTTGGCCAGCTGGGCCTCAGTGACAATGATGGTAAAACAAACACCTTAGACATTCATTTGAGTTTTCTCTGGTATAATAATTTTTATGGTGGGATGCGTGGTGTTCCTCAGATCGCTATTTCCCTGCCTTGCTGAAGACTCTCAGGTCCCAACGGGTCGTTTACATATGCTGTGGAGAGGACCACACAGCTGTACTAACGAAGGTATGATTGCTATAAGGCTTAATAAGAAACCGTGTAGTTTATGATTACATATTTAATGCTGTATATCCATTCCACAGAAATGTATACAGGTCGGTCGGGTTTTGATGAAGTCAGGTCAAATTGTGTATAACACTTTTCTGAACACACATAGCTGCTTTGCAGAAATTCATGTTAATGTTTATAATATTTCAACATCTTTATGCCTTAAAGTCACATTTAGCAGATTAGAGTTGGACAATAATATAGTTTACATTTTGCTATGATACAAGCAGTTGAGAAATGCTATATAGTACAATGCGAGCATAATTATTATTCTGGAAACTCGTAGTTTGCAGCTCTGGAAAATGTTGGCACTGGAGACTAAAGGTCTCTTGAAATTTTCGCACGTTAAAAAATAAATACGACCTCACGTTGTCAGTCGCGTTTGCACACTACCTCCGAAACTTTCGTCCATCAAAAAAAATTCGGATCAGGTTCGAGTTTCTGCGTTTTCGCATCCGTTGCATGCATTTTGATAGGAAAGGATGGAGAATATGAAAAAAACGGAAAAACTCATGCGAAAATTTCGGACTCGGTGTGCAATGGCCTTAAAGGTTTCCTGATGGTTTAATTCTTGATTGAATGCCTAATTCTTCACCTTAATTCTCAGTCTTTTGCAGTTTATAGCTTTTCTTCTCAACCAGTTTTTGTGACCCTGCTGCCCCGATTAGCATTTCTTGTCCAAAGGTCATGCCTTAATTTAGCTAAATTTATAGTATTGCATCCTTCCCATGGTCAGTAAATAATTTTTTTATTTTTTGGTGTGAGTTAAATCTCTTATTCTGGCCCATTTCTCCAGTATAAGAAAACCTGCTTAATAATTATGCACATCTGAGTAGAAGGTGTTTTTTCACGTCTAGCCCTCGTTACTATTATATATCACTTGTAAATGATTATAAACAAATGAATAGTAGTTATTAAGATTGATGTGGTTTAAAATGTGCTTGGGAATAAAAATATGATTATAAGTGTAGTATTTGTATGTTCATAAAGTTGGACATGCTATATATCCTGCTTTATATAAAGAGCTGGGAGATACACTGGTTACATTTTGCATTAAAATGTGATCAAATTTGCGATAAAATATCGCTTTACTTCACTTGAGTATACTGTATGTATTTAAATAAAGTTGGGCACACTTATATATTCAACTTTATATAAAGAGCTGGACAATAATATAGTTACATTTTGCAGTGAAATAAAAATGCAATAAAATATTGCTTTACGTGATTATGCTGTTTGTATGTGAATAAAGTTGGACATACTGGTATATACAGCTTTAAATAAAGAGCTGGGTGATAATATAGTTGCATTTTGTGTAGAGGTAGACCGATTAATCGGCACCGATAGTTGATTTGCGGAACTATCGGTTATCGGCAAAAAATCCATGCCGATAGTTTTCTGTGTTGCATCTGTTGCTGGAGTGGTTGAGAATGGTCTGCTATCATTATACAGTACGAGAGCAGCCTCTGGAGGCGGAAATCACTGCCAGCACGTGTTGTTTGTTTTGGCACGTGACACTGCGTGCTGCACAGAGCGGGAAACTCCAGACTCGCATTTAAATACAGCCGACAGAAAATCCTGCCGCGGAACAGAGCGCCGTTCACATAGTTTTCTATTAAATTGCATTATGTACATTAACAATGATTTGGGACAAATATAATTACTTCACCCTAGGTGATAAATTATGTATTGTGCATTTTTCAGCAAAACGTTTGTCTTTCTGTGACTCTAATACAGTCTGTATGCTTCATATAGAGAGCTGTAATACAGATCGCGCTTTCTCTTTCCGTTTGCTCTGTTTTTTTTTAAACACCGAACTTCAAACTAATTTATGCCACATAGTTCATTCTTGAAGCAAACTTATGTCCGTTTGGTGATTAAATAAACCGTTTTGGACCGTTGCTTGAATTGAACGTAACGCGTCCGGTGTGTGTGTGATACCAGTGACTTCTCCAAGACACAGCGCTTCGCTTTTGCACAGTGTGTCACTTGCATTTATTTTATATTTTGATTAGATAATAATGCAGTGTTCTAAAATAGCAGCAAATAAAATGTGAGAGTACACATACAATATCAATAACCTGTGCATGTAATTTTAATATGGCCTTGTGTAGGTATTTCAAGATGGCCATCTTTAAGCATGACTGTTGAAATGAAATGGTAATAGTTAACAATAAGAGCATCTAACAAGATGTTCCTTGTTAGTGTGTTCATTTCATTTCAACATTTACTATTACTAATAGGCTTCATTTTTAAATTTTAAAGTTTCTTCTTTTAACATTAGTAAACTATGAAATAACTTTAATGATCAATATAATAATTAATATTAATACTAAATTTGTATTCATTTACAAAGTATGGTTCAGTACTGTTACTGCTTTTTAAAAAATATCAAAGCTCTATTTTAGTTTTCGTTCTGTATCCATTTTAAAAACTATCGGTTGATTAATCGGTATCGGCCAGTGTAGTCCAACCTAGCTATCGGTATCGGTAAAATCCAATATCGGTCGACCTCTAATTTTGTGACTAATTTTAAGAAATCAGGCAGTTGGGATTTGCTATATAGTGTAAACAGGTTTAGCTTTTCGTGATTAGTAATTAGAAATTTGGTTTTTGTAGGAGGGAGGTGTGTTTACATTTGGAGCTGGTGGTTACGGTCAGCTGGGACACAACATCACAAACCATGAGGTGAACCCCAGGAAGGTGTTTGAACTCATGGGAAATGTGGTTGCACAGATAGCTTGTGGTAGGTAAGTATCAATGCATCCATAATGATTGTTTCATTTTATATCTGTCTTAGTTTTCTGTATGAAAGCTTGAGACTACTATCAAGAGTCTTGTATTTCTCATGAAGAACATGAATTGCTTTTGTTTTCACCTGCATGTAAGGCAGCACACGTTGGCGTTCATCCCTTCATCAGGAAAGATTGACTCGTTTGGTCTCGGCGGTAACGGACAGCTAGGAACCCGCTCGACCTGCAATAGGTTAAGTCCCGCCCCTGTGAAGGGCTGCTGGCGAGCACATACTGATCCTGTGCCTATGGAAGTAGGTGGGTTGACTTTGTCTACATGAAGTCTTTCAGCAGAATTAATTTCTCTGACAGCCGTGCTTCTCAGTGTTTCTCAAATGCATGCAATGCATTGACTTTGGTCTTTTAGCTGAAGGTTTTGCTCATGTAAGGCAGCACACGTGCATCCCTTCATCAGGAAAGATCGTTTGGTCTCGGCGGTAAATCCCGCTCGAAATAACCCGCCCCTTGAAGGGCTTGGCGAGCACATGCCTGTGCCTATGGAAGTAGGTGGGTTGACTTTGTCTAAATCTTTCAGTAACTCTAGATCACACAGAGTTGAGTTGCACTTTAAATCAAATATTTTTGCATACATCACACAGAGTTGAGTTGCACTTTAGTATTATACATGAGCACTTTTGTTCACTCATCAGTGTCCCAGTCTGTATACTGTGAATCAATGTACTGATTAATGGAGCTGATTGAGACTCGCCCCAGGAAAACCATGTTTTGATGTTTCAGATTTGACGGGGTTGTCTATTTCAGAGGAGGAGCAGAGTTTCTGTGTGAAGAGGATCTATGCTGGAGGAGACCAGAGCTTCGCTCACTACGCTTTACCTCAGGTAAAGGGGCAGGGAGGTCAAGGAGCAGAGGTCAAGGGTCAAACTAAAGGCTGCCAGAGGCATATATATATATATATATATATATATATAATATGAATTATTATTATTATCATTGTTATTTTTATTATTAATATTATGTTTATTATATTTTTACTATATAACTATTTTTACACAAAGAGTAAACATTTATGGACAAGGCTTGATCTATTATGATTTATCATGATTAGATGAAAAGTGCTATAAATAATGCTGTGTTATCGTTTAAAGGGGTCATATGATGCGATTTCAAGTTTTGCTTTCTCTTTGGAGTGTTACAAGCTGTTTGTGCATAGATAAGATCCCTGAAGTTGCAAAGACTAAAGTCTCAAAACCAAAGAGATATTCTTTATAATAGTTAAGACTCGTCCACGCCCCCCTAAAATGCCTCATTTAAACACGCCCCCACATGTCTACATCACTGTGTGGGAAGATTTGCATAACACCGCACATATGTGTACGCAAAGAAAGGGGGCATGATTTTTATTCTGGCTGTAGTATTGTTGCTGCCGCCGGCGCCATGTCCTGGAGACGCTGTGTTTCGTTGTGAAAGCGAAACTTACTTTGTTTGGGCTTCCAAAAGAGGACACAACTAGAAATCAGTGATTAAGTTGTATTTACAACACTGTTCCAGAGTTCAACCCAAATATTAGAGTGTGTGCAGCGCATTTTACAGAGGACTATTTCCTGAACCTGGGAGAGTAGCCTACAATGATAGCTGTGCACAAAGGCTGTTTCTATAAAGTGGAGCAATTCCAACTTTGCAAGAACAGTCTGACGCTTCTGACTCACAGCCTGTAAGTACGTTTTCTTATTTAAAGAATTTGCCACTGATGTTTCAAACGTGAGTTTTGAGCAGTGTAGAGTAGTGCTTGTTGTTTGTCGTTTCTCCGATCACAAATGCAGACATGGTAATGTTTACGTGGCGCGATGCGACGCGTGAAAAGACAGTATAAGTCATTATAATCAGTAATTATATCCCCACTGGATGCAACAAATGCCTCGTTTATAATGGTTTTTATTGTTTTTGTCTCGTCGCGCCAGGACACGGCATCACAATACGGTAAGGGGGTAACATTTCCGTTACACGCTTGAAGTATTCGGCCAATCACAACGCACTGGATAGCTGGCCAATCAGAGCACACCTCGCTTCTCAGAACAATGAGCTTTGTAAAAATCGATGTGTTTCAGAAGGCGGGGCATAAAGGAGCAACAATAATGTACAGTATGTGGAAAATAATGTGTTTTTTGAACCTTAAACCACATAAACAATGTTCTTTTTGCAACATCATATGACCCCTTTAATATTATTTCCCCGCTGCCCACACAGCCTTTGTTTCATCAGAAAATTTGAGAAAATTATTACATTTAGATTATTATAAACAATTATTTTTCAGAGCAGCATGTACTGATGAGTCATGTGCAGTAAGACCAGGAACATTTAATTAGAAAGAAAGTAAGGTCAGCTTTAATTTCATGTTGCCTTAAAATCATATTTGCAGTGAATGAAGGACCAAAGTGTGAACATTGAACAACTGCTTAACAATATCTAATGTGATGCTTATATTTACAATAATATTTCTGTGATGTACCAGAATGAAACAGCAACAACTGTCTAGTTTGTATTTATTTTACGGTATTATATGGTAAAAGGACAATCCACAGGTATTGTATTTATCTGGATGAAATTATAAGAATTATTTCCAGTCAGCCCAAATCCTGTTTTACATGGTACCATAACAGGTCATCGTACAAAACTGTGAAATGTTTAAAAAATGTGCCGTATGTGTTAGTTTGTGCAGTTCCCTTTGTAGCAATTAGCCATTCACTGATGTTCCTGTTTAAATGACTCAGCTGTATTGCTGTAGGACGACAGCCCTCCAGTTGATCTGAGGATAACCAGACCTGTTGGACAGATATACATGCTCAGTGATGACCTCATCCAAAAATGGCTCATTCATGGCCATGGGAGACTATCACCAGAAATCACCAAGTACTGCTTTTTACATTCATTATTAAATTAAGGCATGTAGATGAAACTCAGTCTGACTTCAGTAACCTGAATTCAAATCAAAGAACTTAATAAAACAGTCCATCATACTGATAATGTGTTTTATGTCTCTTGTAGTGAGATTGATCTTGTGTTCTCTTCAGCAAGTTGTCTCAATGGAAGCTTTCTGTCTGGAAGGTAACTAAGCCGTTATGCATTTAATACGTTATATTACTCTGTTTAAACCTTATAAATAGCTGATGATCTTTTCTGTAATGAGTGTTTTGTTCTGCAGTAATCCAGATCACTACAGCACTAACAGTAAGTGCTCAGGTGTAGACGTTAACACGGCTCGCCTGCTCTACCACAGACTCATCCAGCTCGATTACCCACAAATCTCACAAATTGTGAGTTACTTGTTTTTTGTCATTTTATCTCATTCAGAAGACGGACGGTAACTTTAAAGGAGTAGTTTTCCTGAAAATAAATATTTGCTGAAAATGTACTCTCCCTCAGGCCGTCCAAGATGTAGATGAGTTTATTTCTTCATCAGATTTGGGGACATGTGTCATTCCATCACTTGCTCAGCAATGGATGCTCTGCAGTGAATGGGTGCCGTCAGAATGAGAGTCCAAACAGCTGATAATACATCACAAGTAATCCATACCACTCCAGTCCATCAGTTAACATTTGGTGACGTGAGAAGCTGCATGTTTGTAAGAAACTAATCCATCTTTAAGGCTTTTAAACTTTAGACCTTTGTTTCTGTCCAAAACATGAATCCATAATCCATAATAACGCTTCCTCCAGTGAAAAAGTCCATCTCCTGCTGTCTCTCACATTAAAATCCACCCACATATTTGTTTAGAGCTGTTTCAGGCTCTTTTTTTTTGTAAACTGTGCTTGATCTGTGCAGATTTCTCTCTTGATTCAGATCAGATGACTTTCACTGAAGCAATATTATGGATAGAGGACTCCTATTTTAGCCAGAAGCAGTGGTTTGAAGTTAAAAACATCTTAATGACGGATTTGTTTCTTACAAACACACAGCTTTTGTCTTCTCAAGATGTTAATTGATGGACTGGAGTGGTGTGGATTACATGTGGATTATTGTGATGTTTTTATCAGCTGTTTGGACTCTCATTCTGACGGCACCCATTCACTGCAAAGGATCCACTGGTGAGCAAGTGATGCTACGTTTCTCCAAATCTAATAAAGAAACAAACTCTTTGATGACTTGGAGTGAGTAAATATTCAGCAAACTTTCATTTTTGGTTGTATTCCTAAATGCTCTTCATTCCTGTTGTAACCAGTGCTTGGTTAATCCTAATACAGGTAGCTGCTAGTTTGGAGAAGAATCTCCTCCCCAGATTGAGCAGTTCTCCTCCAGACATTGAGGCTCTGAGACTGTACCTCACGCTGCCCGAGTGTCCGCTCCTCAGCAACCCCAACAACTACACCACCCTCACTATTCCCTTTGCCAAGGCCGTCGTAAACCTAAAGGATGCCCCCATCAAAGTGCTTGGTACGTCCCGTCTTCTTTGAGAAGAGTTCTGTTTGTTGGGCTTCATCACAGCTTTTGTACAACACCAAACAAAATTATAAAATATTCATGTATCAACAACAAATATATTTTTACTGCTCAATTTATATACAAATAACAGGAAGAGAAACATTCATATTTCCAAAAACAAAAAACAAAAAAAAAAACAGCTTGTTGTTTTCTGTATCTTGAGTAGGCTGTGTGCAGAAAGGCTGTAGATAGCATGAAGCATTTTTAGACTGTCCTTTATTTATGGAACTTCACAGACTTCGTTAAAAGACTTCTAGGCTGGTTTTGTTTTTTGAAGTGAAAAAAGTTTGCAACTGCATATATGTACACAATGGCCACATTTTACCATATGCGTAGTGCACTATTAAGCCCCAAGTATACTTCCTTTTAGTACTTGTACGCTAGCGTAGCCTTTCAAAGTATACTCCATTTGATGTTGTGCACGAACATGAATGGTCGACACATGCGCTCTAGAAAGCTTCATCAATGTCCAGTGTCTGCTCGATTTTTTTCCCCCATAAGTTATGGCCGATAACAAATATTTTTGAACTCTTTTAAACCAAAGCTGAGCTGTCTCATACCCTCTCGCTCACAAGAGCTTGTCAATGCAGCCGTCTGTTGTGGTTGCAGTCTCTGCTATTTTGGTGTTGTTGTTCCGTCTCTTTAGTTTCGTTTTCTACTGCGAAACAACGGCCTGAGACAGTGTTTCCACCTTGAGGAACAACTAATTAGTGCAAAACAAATTCAATCTGCATGTGTGACCTGCCATGTACAAAGTATGCACGGTTACAAAAATCGGGTGGTGTGCTTACAGTACGCGCGCACTGTTCTGAAAAAGAAATTTGCGTCACGCGCACTTTACGCTGACCCTAACGTATGCGTAAAAAGTGGAGTATACTTTGGGCTTTAGTGTACAATAGGCAATGGTCAACTTCTGCATATTGGTAGGTATTTCTGAGGCATTTCATTTTTACAACACTTCTAAAAAATTAAATAAACTTTTAAAAAATTAAATAATTTCCTATCTAAGGAATATTTTTTCTAACTATCCTTATTGAGTTTGTTGGTTAATCTCATGAGGAAATGTCTGGGTCATACTTCACCCCAGTATCATGAAAAAAAAAAATTATATCTACAAATTATATCTACAAAACTATATCTTTTTTTTTTTTTGCATTGTGATATTTTCATGCCAATTAAGCACATTTCTCCCCCAAATTCTCATGCAAATAATTCATATAAGTCCACCTAGCAACCACCCACAACACATTAGCCTTTGCATTGCACCTAGAACACCCTAGCAACTGCATAGCAACACCCCAGCATCCACATAGCAAACTTTAGACTTCAAGATTTTACAGCTACTTCAAACTTTCAGGCTAGCTCGTGGTTAAAATATGTGGCCTGCACATTTCACGTGTGGTTTTTGCTGACATTTTCAATGAATCATTGTTATTTTTGTGTTTAAGGAAACTGGTGGTCAAAGTTTGAGCCAGCGGTCTTCCAGAGGTTGGTGGAGCTGTACAAGGAGGTGGTAGTGTATCTACTGCAGATACAGAAACTGGGAATTCCTCTTTCTGAGCAGAGGATCTTCACCTGCTTCCTGCACACCTCACTCAAATTCCTGGAGATCCTCCACTCGGTGAGCACCACAGTTTGTAAATGTAGACATTGGCTGTGCCCCAATTCACATAACATCCGTCCTAAATACTAAAATTAGAATTAGTGTGTCCCAAATCATAGTACATTAAAAGAGTACGCCAGTATTTATACTATATACTCTGGTGATGTACTTTACATTCACCAGAAACATGAATAATTTTAGTGTGTGTCGCATAAATTTGTAAATTGGAACACATCCTGTCTTTTGAAATAGGAAATTCTGTAATATTGCTTTACATTTATGCAGTTAGCAGATGCTTTTATCCAAAGCTATTTGTCAAAGAACCAACGATTGTCAAAATGCACAATTGCAGCTTCATTATGCAACTAGATTAGGAAGCAGGCTTGAGAAGAGGTGAAATACAGAATAAAAAGTTATTTAATTTTTTTTTTTATTTGCTAATATCATTCTGATTATCACATTGCAGGTTAATGAGCGTGCTGGCCAGATCATCCAGTATGACAAGTTTTATATTCATGAGTTGGATGAGCTCATTGACATCAGGAATGATTATGTCACCTGGTTTCAGCAGCAGATGTTCTCTGTGGTGAGTTTTCTGCATTGTTCAAAGTTAATCATTATACACTTCTGAATTTTATGATCATTTACAGTAACTACAGTGTGAAGTGTGTAAATCCTTTGCTACGAACAGCACCAAACTGAATGGGGTCATGTTTGAAACTTACTATTATTTGGATGATCTGTTTGCTGTCACTAGTGGTTTAAAAATGACACTTTTCTGCATCTTTCAATCTGTGAGTACCGAATTATCAATGTTTTTGCATTGTTGAGAGAAAATAACAGATAAAAACAGACAAAAACAAACATAATTCACATCTGTCACATTTTATTATTACATTCAGTTATAATGTAAAATACCGGTAAAAAAATGAAACATTTACAAACACTACAAACTTTTATTTTCCCTTACTCCACAATAAATGCTTTAAATTTGACTGTATTAAAAAAAAAAAAAAAATAATAATTTTAGAATTTAGAAATTTTAGATTTTTAAATTTTAAATTTTAATTTTAGAAATTTAAAAGAAATTTAATTTAATTTTAGTGGTATTCATTATAAACAACATGTGTTGTAAACTCGAGGCCAAAACTTAATTACCAACATGTGGGAAATGCGCTATACAAATAAACTTTATCTCTATGACTCAGCACAAATTCAAATGTGTCCATATTCACAATGTAATATTTTGTTGCTAAACTATAATTTATGTATACAAGGCTTTGTACGTCAATATGTTTGCTTCTGTTTAGTTAACTGCATTTTGGTTAGGTGATGAATCTTAAATTCCAGTAAATGCAGTAGTCATAATGCTATCACATCCTCACGTTCTCCTCTGTCTCTCGTTGTCTGTTTTGTGCAGGTCATGGACTCTCAGGTGACCATGTGCAAATACCCATTTGTTTTTGACGCTCAGGCAAAGACGACGCTGCTTCAGACTGATGCTGTGATCCAGATGCAGGTGAGAGTGATCTGCCTCATCTGATGATTTGACACGTTTTACCACAGTGAGCTCACGGTGCTGTTTGTGATCAGATGGCAGTGGATCAGGCTCAGAGACAGAATTTACACTCTCTGTTCCTGTCCGGTGGAGGAGTGGAGTCAGTAAACCCCTGCCTCATCCTCATCGTACGCCGAGAAAATGTGGTCGGGGACTCCATGGAGGTGCTGAGGAAGTCCAAAAACGTTGATTACAAGAAGCCACTTAAGGTAAATGAGTTAAGCGTCAATCTGTTCCTCTTTAGTGCTGCTTTGGCGGTTTTTAATTGTGTTATTCTGCAGGTGATCGTCGTTGGAGAGGAGGCCGTAGACGCTGGCGGTGTGAGAAAAGAGTTCTTCCTGCTCATCATGAAAGAACTTTTGGACCCTAAATATGGGATGTTCAGATACTACGAGGAGTCCAGACTCATCTGGTTCGCTCACAAGGTACAGTAAAAAAGCACAAATGCAGTGTCCTTCAAGAAAAAAAATTCTAAAAAGTCTTTTAGGTCCAAATGAAATCCGTAAAATTTTTTCCTAGATTTTTTTTTTTTTTTGACAGTTATTAAATTAAATGTTAGTAATCAAAACAAAAACTATGGCCAATTTATTGAAATCATGAAACTTACACAATTTAACAGCAATTTATTGAAAGTTTAAAAAACAAATTACATTTTTAGGTCCATATGAAATACTTTTATTTTTTTACCAAATTCTGTGTTTTTTGTTTTAATTTTTCTTAATTCCATTTTGATGGTTAAATTAAATTTTAATAATCAAAAACATGTCTAATCATTTGAATTCATAAAAACAAATTACATAATTGAATACATTTTTTTAATTATTATTTTTTTACAATAATATAAAAGGTTACATTTTTTCAGAAATTCTGTGTTGTGTATGTTAAGCCATAAAACATTAAGAATTGAATTAATCTTTTAATCGAATGGCAATTAAACAAACCCTTTAAATTTTTGGCAAACAAAATGTATATTGAAGTGAATCGAAAAACAAGTTGCTTGAAAAAAATCTTATAACATATACATACTATGCGATATAATATATATACGTACATACCTCACTCACAAGGTATATCAGATATGCTACTGATGATCTTACTGTACTGTAAGATGAGAAAATGTCAATCTCACACATGTCAGATATGCTTTACTGCAGACATTTGAAGACATTGACTTGTTCCATCTGATCGGTGTGGTTTGTGGATTGGCCATCTATAACCTCACTATAGTGGAGCTGAACTTCCCGTTAGCACTGTACAAGAAACTCCTGAAGAAAAATCCCACTCTAGAGGACCTGAAGGAGCTCATGCCTGACGTAGAAAGGTGGGTTTGTTTCAGTCGATTGATGAGACTTTGATTTTCTGTTGCGCTTAATATTTCCAGAGCATAAAGGGCTCATATTATGAAATATCAAATGTACCTTGACTGTTTTAAAATGTTTGATGTACTATGAAAGCACTGTGACCTAAAACTTTCTTCCCAGTCCATAAACTTTAGTTAGACAGAATGTTTTGTACGTAACTCAAAACATATAATGCAATGCAATACAATGATGATTGAGTGCTGAACAAATAATTGTACCTCAAAAGCCTGATGTTCATATTTGACACTCACATTAGAATGCATGTAGTAGATTGTGTACAACATATTTTTCAGCAAAGTTTTGATTATTTAGAGGCCTTGTGTGAATGTGTGCATCAAATATAATACTGTTAGCTTCATAGGGTTAAGTAATAATCTTGGATTAGTTTAAATGTGATCCTCATCAATGGTTTTCTCTGTCTGTGGATCTTCAGGAGTCTTCAGCAGCTGCTGGATTATACGGAGGATGATCTGGAAGACACTTTCTGCTTGAATTTCACAGTAAGAACAAGCTGTTTGTACATAATATGTCTTTAAATGCGTGATTCTTTAAAAAAATACATGCATATATGGTCATTTTTATTTTATGATGACAGATCACTGAGGAAATGTTTGGCACCACGGAGGTATTAGAGCTGGTTCCCAACGGGACAGACATCAGCGTCAACAAGTCCAACAGGTATTAAATGCACCATAAGATAATACATTCACTCAACTCGACTGTTGTTTGACACCAACTGACTTCAGTTCACGTATAAACTCCAGTATTTGTGATTTGATTTATATTTTTGCCTAACTAAATGGTTTAACCTATTCAACTTATCCAGGCAGGAGTTCGTCAATGCCTACGTCGATTATATATTCAACACCTCCGTGGCTCCTCAGTTCAGCGCTTTCTACGCAGGATTTCACAAAGTGTGTGGAGGGAAAGTTCTAGAGCTTTTCCAGCCCAGTGAACTGCAGGCCATGGTCATAGGAAACACCAATTATGACTGGAAGGAGTTAGAGAAGGTAAAAATTAACTTTGGATGAATTGTATCAGCTGATAGCGTCATTTGCTCAGACTGCAGCTGGTTTTGTGCTGTAAACCAACTGTGTGTGTGTGTGTGTCTGTGTCTGTGTCTGTGTGTGTGTCTGTGTGTGTTTGGTATCGTTTGAATTTTATCAATTCCACTTCCGATTCCACTTATCAATTATGATTCTTATCGATTCCCAGTTTCAATTCCAATGTGGTTAAAAATTGAAGTCAAACATTTAGATATCAAACCTATTTATTCTGTCTTTTTTTGCAAAACATTTAATTGCAGCTGAATACTATGAACAAAAATCTGCCGGCTACATAAAAACTGGACTCGATTAAGAGCTGTTTGTGTGCAAAATAGAGCTGCATGATTCTGGATAAATTGAGACTTTTTTTAAATGGAGGTTGTATAGTTCTCTCACAATATTAGACAACTAAACAAAGTCTCATGGAATTTATGAATGGAATGATTCAATGACTCGCTGAATATTTACTCGTTTCATTAGTGGATGAATCAGTGTTTTTAAATTAATCTCTTGAATGAATGATTCAAAGATAAATACATTTTTGTATTTGTCTTTGAACAGCCCCTTTTCGACACATAAAAATAAAAGATGCACACACAGGAGTTGATAGGTGGAATTGAAATTTTAATTTAACAACATGTATCCGATTCCTGACCTTAAGTATCTGGTTCTGGAATTGGAATTGATTTTCGATTCCTTAGCCTAGTGTTTGGAAATGTTTTGCTGCTGTAGTTTGTTGACATTGTAAATGTTCTGCGTGACTGTATTTATTGATTCTCAGAGCACAGAGTATAAGGGCGAGTACTGGGCCAATCACCCCACCATCAAGATATTCTGGGAAGTGTTTCACAAGCTGCCTTTGGAGAAGAAGAAACAGTTCCTGTGTAAGTGAACCATCTTTGAGTTTAGATTTACACAGTGTCCCACACATCATTCATCTGCTCTGAACAGGACCTCAGATTTGTACAATTGTCCCTCTTTTCAGTGTTCTTGCACTAAAGGCAAAATCATTGTGTTTTCCTGCACTGGTTCTGTAACATGTCTTCTTTCAGACTAGTGGAGAGAAAACATCCAAAATATACATTTAAGTGATTGTTTTATATATTTGCAATGCATCCTGCATGTATAAAGGCTGAGAGTCTGGTGCACTTCAGCAGCTCTTACTTGTACCAAACTTTAGTTTTATTCCTATCTATATTCTGAAATGTTAACAGAGAGGTTTGTTAGTATTTGTTCGTCTGGTTTTATCATTGCACTTTATCTATTTATGTCTGTAGATTTTGATTACAGAACATATCTTTAAAGGCTGTTTTCTCAAAATGAGTTTTTTTCCTCCACCTCAGTAACATTTACATACACTAAACATAAAATGTTTATTCCTATCTATATTCTGAAGGTTTTTATAGAGGGGTTTGTTCATATATTATTCACCTGATTTATAAGACATTTTATTCCTGAATAGTGAAATGTATTTTTATCTGTTGACAGTATTTTCTGATTTATGGAGTGATTAAAAAGAGAAACCAAAAGCCCCTCCGTAAAACCTTTAATTCTAATGTCAACAAAATCAAACAAGAACAATTTTGAATGTGGCTTTTCTGGAAATGTATGCAAATTAGTGAATATTCAATGAGGTACACATTTGCAGAAAACTTTTCTTAATGTACTGTGATTAATCACCTGGGCAAAGTATGGTGCTTAAGTAACTTTACCTAGCTGTCTCTGAAAGGTTATGAACCTCAAGCTCATGTTTTGATGTTGTCTTCCTGTCATTTACACTAGTGTTCCTCACGGGCAGCGACCGAATCCCCATCCTGGGCATGAAGAGCCTGGCGTTAGTGATCCAGCCCACCGGTGGCGGAGAGCAATATTTCCCTGTAGCGCACACATGCTTCAACCTGCTGGATCTGCCCAAGTACACTAATAAGGAGACACTGAAAGAGAAACTGCTGCATGCCATCGAACACAACCAGGGCTTCAACCTCGTCTGACTTCAGCGAGCGCAAAACGAGCAATCCGTGTACAGACTGTATGTGACACACAGGTACCACACGCTTCAGCCTGCAGAAACGTTTGCGTATTCATTGTGTGACTGCTGCCTTTGAGTTGTTTTCAAAATTAGCATAGAAATGTTTATTATGCATCTGAATAATCATCAGTTACAATTTGAATAAAGACACTTGTCTGCAAATACAGTGTCCCAGTGGGACTGAAATATTGTAAACAGTATTTGTATATCAGAGTTTTGTTACTTATTCAAAGTTTGGGTGATATTTGTGTGCTAGTGAGCATTAAACGGTTTCTCCTTTTTTTTTTTTTTGGGGAGTGGGAGAGGGGAAATAGTTCACCCAAAAATGTACTGTAAACTGGCTGTAAATGTACTCACTCTCAGGCCATCCAAGATTAGGATGAGTTTGTTTGTTCATCAGATTTGGAGAAATGTAGCATTGCATCAGTGTCTCAGCAATGGATGCTCTGCAGTGAATGGGTGCCGTCAGAATGAGAGTCCAAACAGATAAAAACATCACAATAATCCACAGGTAATCCACACCACTCCAGTCCATCAGTTAACATCTGGAGAAGACAAAAGCTGAAACAAATCCAGCAAGACGTTTTTAACTTCAAACTGTTACTTCTGATTAAAATACAAGTCCATAATCCATAATCCAATAATGCTTCCTCCAGTGAAAAAGTCCATCTCCTGTTGTCTCTTACATAAAATCAGTTGTCTCTCCTTCTCCAGATGTTAACTGATGGACTGGAGTGGTGTGGATTATTGTGATGTTTTTATCAGCTGTTTGGACTCTCATTCTGACGGCACCCATTCACTGCAGAGCATCCATTGCTGAGACACTGATGCAGAGACACATTTCTCCAAATCTGATGAAGAAACAAACTCATCTACATCTCGGATGGCCTGAGTGTGAGCACATTTTTCAGCTAATATTCATTTCTGGAAGAAATATTCCTTTAAACATGCAACACACTATAGCAAGGTTCTATACATTAACATAAGTATCATAAACAAAAAATTAACAACTGTATTTTACAGAATTTATTAATTTATAAATTCACAATTAATACATGTTAATGTATAAATACACTGTTGCTCATTATTAATTCAAAATGCGTTAACTACTGTTATATTACTATTACTGTTAAAATGTATATGTAAAAATTACACTGAGATTATTAAATGCTATTGTTTATTGTTAACAATAGTATTAACTAATGTTAGCATATACAATCTTTTTGTAGTGTTAACAGTAAGACTGTTAGCATTACAAAACCTTTGTTTTTTATTTTATTTAATTGCATAGAATATGATTTTAAATGGCTAATTTCTAAATGACTCACAAACTAACGCCTCATGGATGCAACAGATGCTAAGATGTTGAATTTGCTAAATGTTGTGTGACTTTTTTGAAAACATTTTGGCATATTGTTCAGATTCACTTTAGGATGTACTGGATGAATATTGATGCAGAATAATTTTCAGTTTAGGATGAATATTGATGCAGAATCATTTTGTTCTGCACATAATTTTGTTCAAAGGAAGTGGTGTGTCTTTGCAGGATCTTAGACCACTTTTGTGTCATGTGCCTTAACTGAAAACACACACACAGATTGTTTTGGGCTTTTTTGTTTCATTTTTTCGAAGTTTGAGTAAGTATCAAAATCTGATAGCAGCAGCATTACGTGTCTGATGAAAACTCTGTTCATCGCTGTTATAATGTTCATACACTGGAGTGGCAATGCAAAGTCTTACAGGTGTTAAGAAGTTTGCATGGTTACAGAATCAAATAAAATGCCACTGATAACATTCTAAGTAATAATTTATGTCCAATACAAATAATAAGTGAGTTTGATTGGAGTTCAAGTTGAACTGCATCAGTCTTTATCCGCTCATCACACACGTGTCTATACTGTGTGAGCTTCTAGTTGCTGTGCCATTGTGTGAGTGTTGAAGGAAGCAATCAAACAAATGCTGACATTTTTCCTGTGTTTGTAAATTGTAAATAAACACACTTTTTTTCTAGATTTGATGTCGTGATTTTTTCCTCCATGTACTTTAGTTGGATTTAGTGGATTGTATGAAAGCTTGTTGCCACCATGAATTGAGAAACTCAGAATTTTGACCAAAAACAATGAGATATAAACTCGCAATTCTCAGAAAAGAAAAACTGAATTATTAAATTTAAACTGGCAATTCTGGGAAAAAAAAGTCCAGTGTGAGATATAAATTAAATAAATAATCACAATATATATTGCAATTATTTTTTCTTTTTCTTTTTTTAAACGAAAAAACAATTGCAAGCTATAAACTCAGAAGTGACTTGAGCAATATAAAAATTTAGAATTGTAAGAAATAAACACGAGAAAAAAAACGTGAAAGTCCGAATTGAGTTTTTATCTTGCAATTCTGACTTTAATCCTGAGCATTGTGAGGAAAAAAGTTGCAATTACCTCTATTTTTAACATTGTTTCACATTACAATTAGTGCTGTCAAACGATTAATCACATCCAATATAAAAGTTTTTGTTTACATATGTGTGTGTACTGTGTATATTTATTATGTATATATAAATACACACACCTACAGTATATATTTTGAAAATATTTACATGTATATATATTTATGTTCTTATATTTTATATTATATATTTAATATATAAACAACATATTTTTCATATATATATACATAAGTATACGCAGTATACAGACATATATTATGTAAACAAAAACTTTTATATTGGATGCGATTAATCACTTGACAGCACTAATTACAATGGAACCAAAAAACTTTGTGACGCATTGATTGTATTAAATAATTTTATTATTGACTCCTGTACATGTTTGGCATAGGCACGCAGTGGTTTAGGTGTTTGTGTGGTCCAGCTCAGTGTGGCAGCTCATGATGGACCAGTTTGTAGTGCGAGCCGCAGGATGGACAGCGCTGAGGGTTTCCCTCGTGAAGCCAGAACCAAACAACCGCAGTGTTGTCCTCCTCACCTTCACAAGACAACACACAAACACATCTTTCATTTAGAAAGATTTCCTTATTCTGTTTATGCATAAATTGTAGCTAGTCAGTTTGACCAAGTACAGTATATAAGTGTACGTACGTGTGTGTGTGTGTGTGTGTTTGCTTGTGTGTTTGTGTTTGTGTGTGTGTGTGTGTCTTACAGAGGCAGCCGACCAGTCGTTTGATATTGATGCTGGGAACGATATGAGGGTCGTCTCTGCTTCCAGCGTATTCCTTTGGTTTGAATATGCTGTATGGATCCTGTTAACAGATGATAGGTGGGTCAGAATGAAAACTACACACTCACCAAAGCTTACGGTCAAACAGAATGTATTGTGTGTTTTACCTGGCCTTTCTTCATGGCCTGCAGGATGCGTCTCTCCAGCCCCGCAGCCTGCTCTTCATCTGTTGGAATACCTGAAAAACAATCCATGGTAAGACAGTGATATGCTTGAGTAAAAGCGGACGGGTGCCCTAGAGGACAAGAAATAAGGGAAAATATCTGCCATTAATACAGTCATGAAAAAAACAACTCATTTAATTGTAAGAGAATACATTAAACATTTCATTTACATTTTTTTATTTAAATATAACCTATTATACCCCAGTCAAATATTCTCATTGAAATGATAATGGCATTATATCATAATCTGAAATTTATCCTCAAGGAATCAAAGAAGAATCTTAGAAAGAAAGAAATAAAATGATATTATTAAACTTTATAGTACTAATACATGTACAGCGAGATAGAAGAAACACTTAATGAAATAAAATTCTATTTTAATAATCAAAGTTTTTATAAAGTGTTAGAAAATTAATTTAAATATTTATTTTTTTAACTATACTTTTTTTTTTTAAAAAACGTTTATTAATAACAAACATAATGCTCGACAGACCATGCACATTCATAAACTGAAACATTTTCACTCACAAATTTTAAGTAAATTTCACAATGATTTTCAAATAAATGGCAAGAAGCTGAATTTAAGACTGGATTTTTTTCTCTTGTAAAAAGTATTCCAATAATCTTTTGTTTCTCGTTTTTTTAAACTCTTTTTTTACAGTGTATATCGGTGTTATTTTATATTTATTCTTTGGTGGGAACAAAAAAAACTGAATTGTACAATATAACATTACATTTTATTTATATTTTGATTTTGTTTTAATTTTAATTTTAAAGTTGCAGTCACTTCGTTGTGTTTTGTCTTTTTCTTTTAACTTTATGTATGGTATAATTCTTATTTTAGTTATTTTAGCACAGTACAAATTAACCTAAATGAAAATGAATATTTTTTTAAACTTGCTGTAAACATTTTTATGTATTTTATTTCAAGTAATGATTTTTTTAATGGTTTTAGTTTAAGCTTAATTAATTATAACAACCCTGGTGTGTATGAATACAAAATAATTTTCATTACTTCTACTTGCATGTGTACATTCACTAATTATACATTAGTTATACAGGCAGTATATACTCAATCATGTTAATGTTACTAATTTAAAGAGTGTCACCATGTTACTGCAAATAGTTTTGGTCTTGAGGTTGCGATGACACAATCTGTCCACCAGGTGTCGCCAAACAGCGGCTAAACCTTGTCCGCTTCACCTCAGAGCGCCATGATCCGGAGAAACTGGCACACGAACATGAGTTTAGTGCCAAGAAAGGCCAGAGCTCGGCCTCCACAGCATAAAGAACAAATGACCTTGATTAAACGCACTCTGTATATATCATACGAGCCTCCACGTTATCGCTTTAAGTCGTGTCTAGCGGATTTAACCCTACTTTCAAGTGTAATTTAATGTTGTTCAGATATCACTGAGCAGTTTCATATGTCCGATCTGTGTCTTTCGGTTTTGTGACAGCATGTCACTGTATAAGAGCATTAATATGTCACTCTTTCAAAAATATCGAATAGGACAGCATATTGCTTTATTTTTGTACGTGCATGAATATTATCAGTAGTTTCTCGTGCTTCTTATAAATTGTTGAATGTCTCTCACCTTTCCCGGCCATCGCACGCTGAGGTGTCTTCATTAAAATACTCTGTCTTCCCATCAGAGTCAGGCGACAGGCTCTCAGGAGGATTCTGCTGGCCATCTTGACTTTAAACCTTCGGTCTTCTGAGCGCGCACAACTGTATGTGAACTGGAGGCAGTGAAAGTCAGTAGAATGATTGACACGTGGACTGACCAATCAAAAGAGAGGATCCGCTGGACTGTGACCAATGAATGAAGACGCAGCTGAGGAAGAGCGGACAGGTGTGTAACTGGAGAGGACAGTAAAATAAAAGTGAAATCTGTTCCGACTGCCTTCAGTTCTGTCCGAAGATTTAACAGATGAAACTAAAATATTCAAATGGAGACGAAATAAATAAATAATAAATGAATGAAACGCCTTTAGTCACGTCAGAAGGAAAACCGACAGATTTAATCAATCAAACTTTTATTAAAGACTCAAGGTCCAGATTTAAAAAAGACAATAAACAACATATACAAACCCATAGGATCCATCGCAAACATAAAGAGTTACAAAATACAGCAGTACCAGTGTGTCCACAGCTTTGACTGATACCGGGTAGTACTAACCCTTATATCTGATAAACCCACAATAATTTCATTTTTAGAAGCATTAAGCCGACAGATAAATCTATGCATAAGATTTCGTAACAGTGCTTTAAAAGTGATTACTCTTACACTCACAAACATTTCACTTGCACTATGCCATCTAGGTCTTCTTAGTAAGATTGTCATTGCATCATTATAAGCTACTTGCAGCTTCTGTAAACTAGATGCTCTGTAGTTACACCACAAATGGGCAGTATAAAGTGTTGTACAATATGCTTTAAAAAGTGACACCTTCACCTCATCTGAACAGAAACTAAACTTACGTAAAAGTACATTTGCCTGCATATACATCATACGGCGTTGCCTTTCAATATCCTCATCATCTGTCATGCGTTCAGTGATAATATGTCCAAGGTATTTTACTTTCGCACACACAGTGAGACTCTTCTTAGACAACTTAAACACTGGAAAATGTATACTTTTATCCTCCTTAGTTCTGCAAATCATAACCACACTCTTATCAGGATTATATAAAATATCATGTTCAAGACCATAATCAGAACACAAGTTTAAAAGCTGTTGAAGACCAGCACTGCTAGGACTAAACACCACAAGATCATCTGCATACATAATATGATTCACTAAAGTATTCCCAATCATACAACCAGTTTTACAGACATTCAAACGTACAGACAGCTCATCCATATAAAGATTAAACAAAATTGGGGACAAAATCCCTCCTTGTCTCACACCGTTACTAACCCCAAAAGGGGCAGAGACCTTATTGCCCCATTTTACTCGCATCAACTGGTGGGCATACCAATTACATTAAATAGATCTATTAATCTATTTAAATAGATTAAATAAAAAATGTATAAATAAAATAAAAATAATAATAAATGAGTGATAAAAATCGACAGATTTTAATAAATAAACAAATTTAAACAGATTAAATAAAAAATAAAGTTAAAATAATAATAGATTAATGAAAAATGCCTTTAGTTCCGTCAGAAGAAAAATATACAGATTTAAAAAGATTAAATAGAAAATAAAAAAATACAATTAAAATAATACACGAATAAACATGCCTTTAAATAAATAAATAAATGTAGTTCTGTCATAAAAAAAAATAACAGACTAAATAAAAGCATTAAAAAATGTCTTTAGTGAAACTAGTGAAACACTTCATTAATATGACGAGCTGCAGCTCAAAACACATGTTAGATGGAAACATTGTGCTTTATGATGGATTTTGTAGCTTAATTCTCTAGATTTGAAATAGTTTAGCTTCAGTTCAATAGAAATCAGTTGAAAGCATCCAGTCTCTCATACCATTGAAGCAAATGTTCAATTTATCAGTATATATTGTAATAAATATCTGAGAAATTATTGTTGTATCTGATTGTATTAGTAGTCTGTATAGAGTGATAGTCGATGTAAAAAGAGCAGATGAACACAAAACAGCAGAACAACATAAAGTTAAAGAGGGTGAACTTCATCATTCAGCTGAACTGTCCTCGTATGTTTCAAACACTTCGGCTCTTATATGTTCTTACTCTGCACATGTCCTTGAAAGTGCTCTGTTTATTTCTTTAACTTATATCACTGGTGTGACCTATTTCAGATGCGCCTGAAATTACAACAACAGTGCTTACATACATATATTTAATTGCTTGATCTAAATTATTGCTAGGGGACAATACAGTACTCGCTGAATATTGATGGGGACATGTCATAGCTTTCATGTTATTTGAAGTTTATCCAGTAGAATCTTAATAGAGTTTTAGAGGAGACTTTCCCTTTAAATCTCTTTAGGATTGGTTCCATTTATGTACAAAATAATAATGACTTCTACATTTTTGTCCTATTCCACAGTATAGGTTGTTTTATTTATGCATCATGAGCTGACAATTAAGCACAACACACACACACACACACACACACACACACACACACACACGGCTATAACACTTATGTAAATTGCCACAGACACAAATACTTTTACACAAACACACATATTTGCCTCAACATGGAGCTCATATGATAAACACTTTTCTATTTCTTTTTCTGAACATAAATAAAATTATTAATTCAAAAGTGATATTTTTAAGACACCCCTGGCTTATATGTATATTAATTGAATGCTATTTTTATTCATATATATTATTTAATTATTATTATATGCATTAAAATGCATTATTAATTATACATTATATTATTAAAATAAATTGTATAATCATTTCTAGTGCAAATCTGCAGGCTTGAAAATATTTTTTACTCATATTTCAACAAAACATCATTCTGATTGGACATTTAAGGCATAGGAAGCATGAACATTAATGTCAACATATCTTACCTTTCTACAAAACAAACAAAAACAGACAAAGTCAATGTTATGCATAATGGTCAGTTCTGATTCTTTCCTCTATATATGGAATGCATGCACTTACACACAAAAACAAAGAATAGAGCGACAGAAAATATGCATTTATATTTCATAGTTCCTGAACTTCTGTACAAGGCCTGTGGGAGCTTCACCAGCCCAGCGAAACCTGTGATGCCAAAGATCATCTGTGAAACAGAAACATTACAGTAAAAAACTAATAACTGAAGAATTGTAAATAGCCTTGAAAAAACACTCTCTTACTGGATGACAGTGACGGTTCAGACGGGTTCTCCTCTGACAGATTCACTTCATTCACGTTCACTGGATCTGGAGCTTTTGCAGCCTCAAGCATCGGCTCTTTCTTGCTCCTCACGGCCCAATGCATTGACTGAAATGTCATTTTAGGAAACACATTGAGTTATTATAAATTGTAACAAATATACAATTTGTTGCATGACAGAATGCAGTGTTATTCTCCATGCATTTGTTTATCATCAGCGTCCTGACTAACACTCACTGTTTTAACAGAGTCACCGAGCGCTTGCCACTCGCTGAACCGGACTGCAATTTGACTTCTGAGCCAGAGATCATAATTCTTTCTTTTCTTCTCATCCGTGAGAACCTCTTTAGCCTCCTGTAACTTCTGGAAGTCCTCCACTGCAGAACATAACAGATTCAAACGAAGAAACGTTCTACTTCATCTGTTTACTTCCTTCATTAATGTTCCTGGTCTTACTGTGAATGATTCATCAGTGAAGAAAAGGAAAATGATTTGTGTTTGTAATCTTTCATCATGTTAGTTTAGTTTAGTGCAAACCAAAAATAATGAAAAATAAATCAAATATAAGACAAATATTTAAATGAATAAATTTACAATTATTTATTGTATGATCTACATTTAAATTGGTTAAAAAAAAGTATTTTAGTCATTCATCAAAAATTGTGCCAACACAATCCACTAAAAATTATTTTTAAATATTTTATTTGTATTTATTTATTTATTTATTGTAAATTATTTTTGAAATTTATATTTAACTATTTTGAATTAATTGTAAATTACATTTGTATTGTACATTAAATCCCTTTCATTTAATATCTTTCATGATTTTATAGGAATTACTAAATACATTTTTCAAAATTATTTTCAAAATTATATTTAAATATACTTTTAAAGTATTTAATTGACTTTTTATTGTAAAATTAATTACATTTAATTTTTATTTAATTCATGATTTTATAGGAATGACTCAATTGTTTTTGTAAATTATTTTTTAAACAATTAGAGGTCAAGAATAGTCTTAGATTTGGCATCGTATCGGTCATTACCTATTGGAAAACTTCAATCAATCGACAACTGTGAATGTTTTTGGACAAAAAACATTGCAACTAATTAAAAAGTGCATTAATATGGTAATCATTAACTATGGTGCATTTCAAAGTATTGCCATATTTAAGGGTGGTGCAACATGTCTCTTACATCTATTACATCTATTACACAAAAATATGAATTATTATCTCTACCTGCTTTGGGGTTCTCGGGGTGTTTGTCAGGATGGCAGGCCAGGGCTCTCACTTTAAACTCATTGACAATCTGTTCAGTCTATAGAAGATGCATATACATTTGTGTCAAGATTAGCATGTAATAACTCTGTAATGCAGATGGATGAGTCTGTTTGCTTCTGCATGTGCATTTCCATCTATTTAATCAATTATTATTATCAGCATGATGTTGTCAGTCTCTGACATAAAAGCAACAGTCTGTTCTGCTGTCTTCATTAGATGTGTAAAAACGTCTTATTCTGTCACATGCACGTTAATGCAATTATCAAATATGTTAACACTGTTTAAAAAAGATTAAATAAACAGACATATGTTGCAATTGCGATTATTATAGTTAAACTTTTCCCTTAAAGACACCGTGATAAACTAGCAGAAATAATAAAACGCAAGCTCTAAAAGAACTGTTATGAGTTGTAGTAAGCTGTGTTTACCGTTGAGAGTTCATCGCAGCCGAGAAGCCCGTAATAATCCTCCAAATCCTCCTTTCTGCAGTTCAGTATCGCCTCCATGCCTCCTACACACTCAACTACAACAACGACATTACCGTAAACTCCCGTAAACGAGTGCTTCTGTCAGTCAGCCGCAGGCTACAGAGCGCACGCGCGTTAGTACTCGGAGCTTTACGGTACAAGTGTGTTTAAATGGCCTGCGTGACGCAGACGCTCTGACTCCTACTAAAATACCATACGTGTGATTTAAATCTGTGAAATAGTCCAAACAAAATACTTTGACACAGATGATAATTCAATTGCGCTAAAGTATCAAGTATAAATGTATTACCCTGACATTTTGACATGTTTCGCTTTAATAGTACCATGGTATTTTTGACGTAAATTCAAAAAGAGTGTCTTTATAGAATACCATGGTATTGTATGTAAACATAATAATGGCAATAAAGTACTTTAAAAGTAAAATGTAAATTTTACAACACATGTTCTGTAGGGACACAGCATATTATTTGTTTGTTTAAGTGTAGAACAGGGAATCATTTTAAATAAATAAACAAAAGAAAAGCTTTTTTAGAATTTCAGTATATTTCATTAGCTCAGTTTTAAACGGCACGATGTTCAGTTTATTGTTTGCCCATTTTTGTTTGTGTTTATAGTATTTTTCATACATAATTAAGCAAATTAATCATCAATTTATTTTCTAAACTCTTATTTACATACAATAAAAATATCTTTACCAGTTAAATGAATTTTTAATTTTGTGTGTTTTACAGAAAAATAAATAACTAACGTATTTTCAATCTCTTTAAAAACTCTTGAGACTGGATAAATTAAATTAAATTAATAACTTTATAAGTTTCTCAACGGCTCTGGTCCATCGACTGTAAAAGGCTCTGGTCCAGTCCAGCTGCTCGTGACGTGACGTCACATCATTACCGGAAGTCCACCCGCGCTCCTCCTCCGTTCGTTCACAAACTGGCGAAGATGGCGGACGGCGAAAATAAACGGGCCGAAGCCGCCGACGCCGCCGAGCCGCTTCTGAAGAGACCGAGACTCCTGGATCCGCGCGGTGAACCGGAGCACGGCGCAGCCGGCGGAACCGAGCCGGTGGAGGCGGAACCGGCGCTGCTGGACGAGTCCCATCATCAGGCCTCACTGAACAACAACAACAACCTCACCGAACCAGAACCAGAAGAAGCCGAGCCCGAGCTCTCCGGTACAGCATTGCGTTCCTCAGTGATTTGTTTTTATGATTCACTGGTTATTTTGGGAGTGTTTTAATTGATTTCTCTCATGCTAAGCTAACAGTCAGGTTTAATAACGTTACACTCAGTTTTACCTTGTTTTTACATTTGTGCTGTTTGTATGTTTATTTAATATAATTGCAACTTTTTCGGGGGGTTTTAATGGTTTTACAATAATAATAATAATTATTATTATTTAGATTTATACAATTTATATATGTATTATTATTATTCAATTATTATTATTATTATCATCTGTGGAGTTTGATTAATTATTTAATATTATAAAAACTTGTTTTAAAAAGTTTTTGTTTTACTTTTAAGTGTGTATTATTATATTTAAGTATGCAATTTAATTAATATTAAATATTTTGTTATCATTATTTAGATTTAATTGATTTGTGTATTTTATATTTTAAAAGTTTAAGTATTTAAGTAAATATTAGTTTTAATCTTGTATTATTTAATTAGTCTATTATTAAATAGTATTGTTGTTGTTATCTGTTGGTTTTGAATAATTATTTAATAACTTATTTTGTTTTAAGTGTTTTTATATTTTTATTCTTAAGTGTTTTATTATTATTTGTTAGTTTTATTATGTAATTTAATTATGAATTAAATTCTATTTTATTTTATTATTTTTATTTATTGCATATTATTTACCTATTCAGTTGTTGTTATTATTATTATTATTTATTATTATTAGTTTTAGGGGGCATGTCACACTTCTGTCACTTTTTTTGACTTGTCATGTCAACTCCATAAATATTTCATGCTTTATTTGTACAATTATTCACATACTTTATTAAAATGTATTTAGTCACTATAATAATGCATTCTTGTTCTTAATTGCTGATGAATGAAGCTGTAACTCCTGCACCAATCAATCATACTTTCCTTGTTTATTTATTAAAATAAAATTTCTTCAAAGAAATATAAAATAAGTGATATATAGAATTAAATTTGAACAAAACTATTATTATAAGCACTAAGTCAAAGAAAATGTGCATAGTAACCATGCAGTGTAGTGGAATACAGTAAGGCCAGTTGTATTATGCTGCTATTGTTGCTGTTATTCCTCTATATAAATTGTAAATTCTGTTTTTGTGTGGTTTGCTCACAGACTTAATTGACGAAGGTGTCCATCCCAATGGCTTCACATCTCCTGATCTTCTTCACGATGATGATGACTGCTCGTCTCACGCCAGCTCCAGTGACTGGACGCCTCAACCACAGATCGGTCAGTTTAACTAGTTTCATCCTCAGTTGTCTGTAGTGCTAAACTCTTAAGGACTTGTTTTATAAGATGGACCCAGAAAAAACTTTTACAGTTTCTTTCAAAAGTAAATTTAAAGAATCTTTTATAGAGTTTTATATACAAAACTTTGTTTTATAATTGCTTTTTTTTTTGCTTCATCTGTTTATTAAACTTTTACAATAACAACAGGATACAAATACAAGAAAACAATGAAAAATATTATTCCCACCCCTAAACCAAAACACAAAGAAGAAGAAAAAGAAAAATATATAGTGCATGTTAAGCATTTACAAATATTAAGTACACATGGACGATGATTAGATATACATGCACACAAAATTATTTTCATCTCAACAGATTCAAGCCTTCCTCATGATAACATCTTACAGCTTTATTTAATTTTTGTATTGTGTACTACTGTATTGTTTTTCTAATGTATAATCTTAGTTTGTCATGAACTAGCCTGTGAAGCTGATGTGGCAATAAACTTAAATCAAGTCATGTCTGTAATGCACAATTCACAATATATGTTGTGCAAATTTTTGTGTTGTGTGAATTAAACGAAAGCTTGGTTTTCTTTTAGGCTCGTATCGGTTCATTCAGCAGCACATCATGAGAGGAACCGACCCGAGGGCCATTTTGAAAGACATGCTTCCCGAAACAGACCTTCCGCCGGATCTCGACGACATGACGCTGTGGCAGATCATCATCAACATCTCAGAACCGCCCAAAAGAAAGAAACGCAAAGACATCAACACATTAGAGGACGTGGTCCGGCTCCTGAACGAGAGGAAGAAGATACTTGTGCTCACAGGCGCTGGGGTGTGTTTGTGATGTTTACTATCAGACGCACTCTTGAGTATGTGTCCAGTCTGTCAAATATTGATTTGTTGCTCTTGTTCCTCCACAGGTGTCTGTTTCTTGTGGGATTCCTGACTTTCGGTCGAGAGACGGCATATACGCTCGACTCGCTGTGGACTTCCCTGACCTTCCTGATCCTCAAGCCATGTTTGACATAGACTACTTTAGAAGAGATCCAAGGCCTTTTTTCAAATTTGCCAAGGTTCGATACACTGCCTTCTCATTTGATTTCAGCAAAGAATGGAAAACAATTACTGTAATGCTACATTTTTAAATAACGCAAGACACTACAGACAAACCCATAGTTTTAATGCACTGGTCAATTTGGTCTATTTTGCTTCCATACTGGAAAGAAAAAATCCTAAACACAATATTAAGTGTTTATTTTATTGCACTTTATCTATTTGTATCTGTAGATTTCAATTACAATGCTTATCTTTAAAGACAGTTTTTTTTCTCCACTTCAGTAAAACTTACATACAACAAACTTTATACTTTTTTATATAAAACAAACTTTTTATTCCCGTCAATATTCCTAAGGCTTTTACAGAGGGGTTTGTTCATGTACCATTTTCCTGATATATAACATTTTACTCCTAAAAACTTTGGGAAAGTTTTTTTTTTTTCTTGTCTGTTGTCAGTATTTTCTGATTTATAGAGTGATAAAAAGAGAAACCCAAAATCCTGTCTGTATAAACCTTTAACTCTAATATGTAGGGCTGCACGATAAATCGCAGCTGACGAGATGCGCATGATCATCGCATGCAATTTATCGTGCAGCCCTACTAATGTGTCAACAAAATCAGACAAGAATTTTGAACCTGAATGTTCAGATTTCCGTTCTGGAAATGTATGCAAATTATTGGATATTTAATTATATTATGTACTGTTTGCATATCAAAACATAACATTTCAGAAAACTTGTAGTAGAAAGCAATTGTCTTAATGTACTGTGATTAATCATCCGGAGAAAGTATGAGATCTGTTAGTTAAAATGTTTACCCTATTCAACAGTTGTCTTGCCATAAAGGTTTGCATTTACATTTATGCATTTGCATACATTTATGTATAAAAATGGCATAAATACCAATATTCTCTGTTTGCTTATACTGTAGGAAATCTACCCAGGACAGTTCCAGCCGTCTCCGTGTCACAGGTTCATATCAATGCTGGATAAGAAGGGAAGGTTACTGAGGAACTACACTCAGAATATAGACACACTGGAGCAGGGGGCTGGAATCCAGAAGATCATTCAGTGTCATGGTAAATCTGCCCCTATTCCTCATTTAAACATAGATATTCATTATTCTATCAGTATCTAGACTCTTTCATTATCCTCTGTCTTTTACTAATTATTTTAGGTTCCTTTGCGACTGCTTCCTGTCTTGTCTGTAAACATAAGGTTGACTGTGAAGCCATAAGGGAGGATATATTCAACCAGGTATGCTTGAGTATGAAAATTTAAAGGAAAAGTTCACCCAAAAATGAAACTTTGCTGAAAATGTGATCACCTTCAGATCATTCAAGATGTAGAGGAGTTTGTTTCTTCATCAGATTTGGAGAAATGTAGCATTGCATCAGTGTCTCAGCAATGGATGCTCTGCAGTGAATGGGTGCCGTCAGAATGAGAGTCCAAACAGCTGATAAAAACATCACAATAATCCACACCACTCCAGTCCATCAGTTAACATCTTGAGAAGACAAAAGCTGAAAGAAATCCAGCATTAAGACATTAACTTCAAACCATTGCTTCTGGTTAAAAATATGAGTACATAATCCATAATAACGCTTCCTCCAGTGAAAAAGCGGTATAGTCTGAATCAGGAGAGAAATCTGCACCGATCAACATTAAGCACCGTTTATAAGTTAAAACAGTCCAAAATAGCTTGGACTTTTTCACTGGAAATTATGGACTCATATTTTAGCTGGAAGCAGTGGTTTAAAGTTATTATCAGCTGTTTGGTCTCTCATTCTGACGGCACCCATTCACTGAAGAGGATCTATTGGTGAGCAAGTGATGCAATGCTACATTTCTCCAAATCTGATGAAGAAACAAGCTCATCTACATCTTGGACGGTTGAGTAAAATTAGCTGAAATTTTCATTATTGGTGAACTATTCCTTTAATATGTGCTTGCAATTGTGTTGCGGCTGGTGAAAGCCTTGTTGTTCTGTTGCAGGTTGTTCCTCACTGTACGAGGTGTCCGTCTGATGTCCCGTACGCCATCATGAAACCAGACATTGTCTTCTTTGGCGAGAACCTTCCAGAATTTTTCCACAGAGCCATGAAGCAGGATAAAGATGAGGTGGATCTTCTCATCGTCATCGGCTCCTCACTGAAAGTTCGGCCAGTGGCTCTCATACCCAGTACGTTCCACCTCTTGTTTTTTCTGTGATTTTCTGTGTCTGCAGTAATTTGGGTTGCTTTTGGGTGTAAAAATAAAGCTGTTGCACTTGATCATATCATGATAACTCAGAACTTTTAGTAATTCTTCTTTACGCTCTAGATTTGAATATGCACACGCACAAATGAGATTTGAGTGTTTTCAGATGAAGAATATTGTTTTTGAAGCTTAATCAGCAATTTAACAGATACTAAAGATGGTATCATCAGTGATTCCCAAGCATTTTTGTCAGCTAAACCCCTTTGACCTAAAATATTTTCTTATTTTAGTTCCCCTGAGTTATTATTTTTCAATTATTTAACAACACATTTGCATGTTCACCGTTCTCTCATGTTGGTTAATTGTCACATGACATGCAGGTAAACAAGGTAATATTTTCTTTTTATTAAATATATTTATTATATTATTTTTAAATATTCTTCTAAAACATTCTTAAATCTTTTTTTAAATAATTGTTACATTTTGTTTTAAGCTTGCATACATGCTGTAATTTTGTGTATACTTTTTAATATTATTAAACAATATACTTTGAATATTATACAATGTACACTTTAATATGATTAAGTATTGAATTTGTATTTTGTTATATTTAGTTGTTTGTAATTTATTTAAAATAAATGTAATGTATTTAAATAAAATAAAAAATAAATGATTTAATTAATAAAAATTAAAATAAATGTTATTTTGTATTATTTTTATTTAAAAGTAAAAAATGTTCATGTAAAAGATGCTTAAAACCAAAGCAATCCGAAATATATTTGTGTAAAGTTTAAGTTTTTCAAAAACTCATTCCCCACATTATGTAATTTCATTAAATATACTTTTTATAATATTTTTAAATATTCTTTTAATAATGTTCTTACATCTTTTTTTTTTTTTTTGGTAAGTGTTGTTTCATTTTAAATTTATTTATTTAAATGTAACACTTTTTATGATTTAATACATTTCTTTTCATCAACTCGTGAACCCTAGTATGGAAAACATATGTGACCCTGAACCACAAAACCAGTCTTAAGTGTCAATTTTTTGAAATTGAGATTTATACATCATCTGAAAGCTGAATAAGTAAGCTTTCCATTGATGTATGGTTTGTTAGGACAATATTTGGCCGAGATGCAACTATTTGAAAAAAATCTAAATATTGAGAAAATCGCCTTTAAAGTTTTTCAAATGAAGTTCTTAGCAATGCATATTAATAATCAAATGAAGTTTTAAATGAAGTTTTGGTATATTTACAGTAGGGAAATTTACTAAATATCCTCATGGAACATGATCTTTACTTAATATCCTAATGATTTTTGGCATAAAAGAAAAATGGCTAATGTTGACCCATACAATGTATTGTACACCTGTGCTACTTATGACTGGTTTTGTGCTCCAGGGTCATATAGTGAAATGATATTTGTTTTGTGAATGCGTGTCTCTCTGAAGGCTCCATACCTCATGACGTGCCTCAAGTCCTGATCAACCGCGAGCCGCTGCCGCACCTGAACTTCGACGTGGAGCTGCTCGGAGACTGTGACGTCATCGTGAATGAACTCTGCCATCGTCTGGGTGGCCACTTCGAGCAGCTGTGCTTCAACTCGTCCCGTCTCAGCGAGATCACGGAGAAACCGTCCGCTCCGAGCCCGTCCACAGACGCTCAGGGGTCCGTCACAGGAGCGTCAGAGGATGTCCCAATCACTGAATATGAGATTTCACTGTCTCCTGAGGAGGAGGAACCTGAAACAGCATCTTCCCCAGCAGCCAGTGAAACCAGCCCTCATCCAGAGCCATTACCAGAAACTAACACAGACCAATTAGACTCCAACCCAAAAGAACATTCTCCACAGACAGCGAGTCCCTGTCCGGAGAGGAGAGCGGCGTGTGACGCTACAGAAGCACTGGACACTACTGATGACCTGAAGGAGGACGAAACAGCAGATCGTCAACATGTTGAATTGCGGAGACGATGCTGGAGAAGCCGAATCTGTCAGAGTCCAATCAGCAAACGACTCGGAGGTAAAGTCATTTTTATTTTTTAAACACATTTTTGAGATGTTCCTGCTGTTATTAAGAATGATTTATTAGTGCATTTCATTGCAAATTACACAAATTATCAAATTAAACTTTAATCAAAATTAAATAGCATAATTTATGTACTATATTTCTGTTTGTATTATACAATATATTTTTAATTATATATAGACTTTATTTTATATATATATATATATATATATATATATATGTGTGTGTGTGTGTGTGTGTTTGTATCATGTTTTTTTAATATAAATGATTTTTGTATGTATAATTATGTAATTTATATTATATTAATATACTTTTTATGTTTATATATATATATATATATATATATATATATATATATATATATATATATATATATATATATATATATACACACACACACACATACATATATACAGTACATATACACATACATGCATGCATAGTTGTTTTTATTATAAATGTTATTTATTATATTTTTTATTGGTTATGTAATTTATTTATATTATATTAATATATTGTATATTATAATTATATTATATTAATTTATATATATTAAGTTTTATTTATAAATAGATCGTTTTTATGATAAATTTTTTATCATATTTATTTTATTTATTTAGATTATGATGTTATTTTTATAAAAAAATTTGAATGATTTAGTATTACGTGTTAAAAAATGTAAAATGTTATGTGTTAAATCACATTAGGTCGTTTGACACGAGTCACTGTTCATATAAAAGATGTTTAAAGATATTTATTTCTGGAAAGTTTTCAAACACTCATTGCAAGCACAATATCATTAGTTATTTTTCTGTTTTTGCAGCCTCGCAGTATTTATTTCAAGCACCGAACCGCTACATTTTCCACGGCGCCGAGGTTTACTCGAGCTCAGAGGACGAGACGTCCAGTTCCTGCGGCAGTGACAGTGACGGCTCTCGCTGCAGCGCGGACGCTTTGGAAAATGAAGACAGCGACGTGGAGGAAGACGGAGCGCCGGTGACGGACAAAAACACAGACGGCCTCGCAGAGACAGTACAGGACAGTGAACACAAACGCCTTCAAACAGACTGCACAGCAGAAACAGACCTACAGACCACACAATAACTCACTAGCACTAGCTGCATTTAATGTGCTCAAGCCTGTTTTATATATTTTTGTATTTCCTCCCTCCCTGTTATGTCTTCTAATGCATGCGACTTCTTTCTTTTGTTCGGCTTATAAACCTTTCTTTTGGTTTACCACCAGTCTTTTTGTATTTTTGCATTTTTAGATGTAATATATATGTTTAATTCCGGTGAATGTTTCTGCCTGAGAATTGAACTTGCCATGTAATCGCTTGGGATAAAAAAGGGAATGATTTTCAAACCAAAGATCACTTTTTCTGTATCGTTTTCATGTTTTTCACCAGTTCCTTGTTGGATCTGGTCAATGTGTCCAGCATGTGCACCAAACTGTGGCATTTTCAGACATTTGGCAGCTACGGTCAGCCTACTGTTGAAGTCTTTTATACCCAGTAAAGTTTGATAGTCATCAAACACTTGTTTTCCATTATTTTTCAGTTTTTAAACCTATAGAAAGACATTATTTACATGCATTCACACTCTTGTAATTCTTGTCCTTAAGCACTTAGTAAGTTCTGAATCAGTTTTTGGTTAATATGCCTGTTGATGTTGGTTGTTTTTTTAAATGCAGTGTCTTTCATGCTCTCGTTGACCAGGTGTTAAAATCTTTATAACACTGTTAAGTTATAACATCAACACGATTCATGATTCCCTCATGCAGTTGATGCAGTTTTGGTTGTTTATTCTTAATCTCATTTCTTTAATGTTCAAAAATAAGAATTTTCATGTCAGATTTTGTGTTTACATTAATGCAGATTGGCGATGCTGCAAAAGAGTAAATTAATACTTTTGTCACCAAATACAGACTTCACCAATGTAGCATTTTTGACTCCTATCACTCATCCTTGAGCTAAACACTGTTCATGATGCATGCACGTTTTAATTAAGAATGATAGAGAAGTATTTTGCTTGGTAATAAAACATTGAAGAGTCTGCAGAATGATCAGTGGAAGCTGTGTTTAAGCAGAGGGTCGTGTAGGCCTGATCATAGTTGCATTTCTAAACTATTTCATACACTTGTATTTTTAAAAATATGTACTGTATTCTACATTTACTGCACATTTTATCCACGTTTGAGGTTACGAGTTTTATGTAGTTTATTAAAGCAAATTTCAATTATAGTTCTAAGTTAAAGGATGTAATAGAAGACTAAAAGTCTTTAAAGAGCATCTTGATAACTAGCAAACATGTAGTGTTATTACCAAGTAAATAATCCTTGATAAAATCCTTGATTAAATAACTGACTTTGCAGCCTTATTTTGGCAGAAAACGCCTGTTTGAATATATAAATATAGTTTTAAATATTAGCATTGTTGTAGGTAAGTTAAGATATAGATCTAGCAAGTGTGTTTAAAAAAGTCAATAACATCCATTAAGACTTACAGAACATTTTTATTAATAAAAATACATTAATAATGCCTAAATTAAATGGAATTTAATGCATTTTGTGCTCATAAAATTAATTTTTATTAATATTAATTTTGTTATATTTTATTATTTTTTTATTAATATTGTATTGTTTTTTTTAAAACAATTTCAATTAGCCTATGTTATTTATATAGTTTATATAACAAATCCATTAAGACTTAGAGTATTTAATTAATTGCTTAAAATGTATTTTAAGCTCAGAAAATTGCAGTAGAAAAGGCAAGATATCAAAATGAATTTTATGTTTGCTCTTTTGTTGGTTTTGATTGCTTCTGTTGTCCTCGTTTGTAACCCTGGAGCACAAAACCAGTCATAAGTAACAGTTATATTTGTAGCAATAGCCAACAATACATTGTATGGGTCAAAATTATCAATTTTTATTTTAAGCCAAAAATCATTAGGATATTAAGTAAAGATCATGTACCATGAAGATATTTAGTAAATGTCCTACCGTAAATATATCCAAACTTACTTTTTGATTAGTAATATGCATTGCTAAGGACTTAATTTGGACAACTTTAAAGGCGATTTTGTCAATATATATATATATATATATATTTTTTTTTTTTTTTTTTTGCACCCTCAGATTCCAGATTTTCAAATAGTTGTATCTCTGCCGAATATTGTCCTATCCTCACAAACCATACATCAATGGAAAGATTATTTATTCAGCTTTCAGATGATGTATAAATCTCAATTTCAAAAAATGTAAATTTTTGGATAAAAGCGTCTGCTAAGTGCCTAAATGTAATGTAAATATAATGTCTGAGGGATAGCAAGCCAAGAAATAAATACTGATTGATAAATAAATAAATATTTTTATGTTTGATGTTTATGCCGACGACGGACTCTTATTTTGCCATGCGGACTGTTGTTTTGACACGTCCGCCATTTACCGGAAGTCTGTGTCGGATCTCGCTTCGGATGACAACAAAACAAACAGGAGTGAAGCTGAAGCGGTAAACATGCGTCGGTCATCGCTGAGCTGAAGCGGGGTTGAGACATGGACTGCTAAAGCTCTCTCAGTGCGGCAGCAGCATGGAGGAGATGGAGGGGATCGAGGATGATAATCATAACTGTCGCGCGGAGGCTGTGAGTGTGTGTTCACCTGCGCAGGTGTGTGTGTGTTCACCTGTGGACTCGGACTCCAGCAGTGACACCTGTGAGTCCGACAGCTCGGCCACATCTGCGCTGCTCCTCAACTCCGCATCCAAGTTCCGTAAGTTACACCAACAAACCTCTGTTTATCAATCTGCACTGGCTACTAATAGCTGCTCGCATAAAACTCAAGGCATTAATGTTTGCCTACAGAACCACCTCTGGCTCTGAACCCCTTTACCTAAATTCATTACTTCAGACTTCTGTGCCTCTAGAACAGGGGTCACCAAGTTCGGTCCTGGAGGGCCGGTGTCCTGCAGAGTTTAGCTCCAACCCTAATCAAACACACCTGAAGCAGCTAATCAATGTCTTGTTAGGTATACTTGAAACTTCCAGGCAGGTGTGTTGAGGCAAGGTGGAGCTAAACTCTGCAGGACACCGGCCCTCCAGGCTCAAGTATGATGACCCCTGCTTTAGAACATTGGTCTCAAACTCAGTTCCTGGAGGGCCACAGCTCTGCACAGTTTAGCTCCAACCCTAATCAAACACACCTGATCCAGCTAATCAATGTCTTCAGGATTACTAGAAACTTCCAAGCAGCTGTGAGTTGGAGCTAAACTGTGCAGAGCTGTGGCCCTCCAGGAACTGAGTTTGAGACCTCTGCTCTAGAAGCTTGCGTTCTGCAAGTGAACATCGCTTTATTGTTCATCACAAAGAGGCACAAAATCACTTTTACATGAACTGTTCCCTCCTGGTGGAATGACCTGCTTCTCTATTCTTTTTGTATTCTATCTATTTGTTTTCTCTTTATTTATTATACAATTAACAAAAAGCAAAACAAAAAAGCCTCTAACACTAGCTTGCTCTATTCTTTTTCTATTCTATGTTTTCTTTTTATTTATTATATAATAAAATAAAACCTTGCTATATGTACCGCATTAAGCTAACTGAGACTTGTTATAGCACGTGCATATCATTGCTCTTTTGTTGATTTTGATTGCTTCCATTGTCCTCATTTGTAAGTCACTTTGGATAAAAGCATCTGCTGAATGACTAAATGTAAATGTAATTGTACAGAATACCACAGTGATGAGTCCGATGGTAACACCATGGTACTGGAACTTGTGTACCATCCTTTAAAGTCCCTTTAAAGCTATTTAAAAGCTCTCTCGCGCGCGCTGTCTCTCTTTCTGTATGTATAATTATTTATGTTATATTATTTTACATATACATTTATGAAATATTTTATATATGTAAATATTTTATATTTTAATTATGTAAATGTTTCATAAATATAATATAGTGATATAAACTTTAAATTAATTTGTGTAGTTTTTTAATTAAAAAAAGTAGCAAAATAATAAATATCTAAATTAAATGTAATTTGTTATTAAAATGTGTTCTTAAAAAATTATTTTTGTTTTAAATAATTGTATTACTTTTCTTTTTTATAAATTTTTCATACGATTCTATTAATTTATTTAATATTAAACAATGCCGAAATTAAATGGAATTTAATAAAATGTGTTTTTTTATTACTTTTCATTTATTTATTAATTTGATTGATTTTGTTTTGTTTTTTAAAGCAAAATAATAAATTATGCATGTTGTTTCTATTTCTATTTATTTATTTATTTACACTGCCGTTCAAAAGTTTGGGATCAGCAAGATTTCTTTTTTTTGTTATCAACATTTTTTTATATTTTCACACAACACAGCATCCAAAATATAACAAAACAAAACAACAGACATATACTCAATAGCTCAAAGTCCAGTCAAAAGGGAGGGAGAGAGGGAAGGACAATAAAAACATTCCTACCATCACTGTACTGTACTGTACTGTGGTTTGTGTAAGCGATGGAGAGTAGTTTAGTAAAAGCTTCACTCAGCAGCATTGCTTCTGTTTGTGTGACGATGTCTAGTCTTGAACGTGATGACAGCAGAAGAATACAGGACGGTTTACTGGCCAAAACTAGAGCAAGCCATTGAGCATCTGCTCACTCAAAGCCCGATGGACCACATCTCCATCTCATACGAACAGATCTACAGGTCAGTGCTGCTTCGCTCCTGAACGAGTCTGAACATGCTGCTCGTGTGTGTTTTAATACGTGCTTCTGTTCTTCTTCCAGTCACGTTTATAAGTGCGTGTGCCAACAGCACTCAGAGCTGCTCTACAACGACCTGATGTGGAAGATCACGTCTCATCTAGAACAAGTGTCTTCTGAGCTACAGGTCAGTGTACAGACACATCTAAAACCTTTCTTTCACAGTCATATGATGTTTGTGATTTATACATTGATATACATGACAAAATATGATTTTGAGAATTTATTTGAAAATGTTAATAAAGTCATCTTTGTTCACATGTTTTTTTTAACCAAAACATGATTATTTTTTTTTTATCAAGACTTGATTTTTTTATATATATATATATATATATATAAGAAGCAAAATAAATGTCCAAAATGCATATAACTTTTCTTTAAATATGTTTACACGTTTTTATTAACTTTTTATTAATTGTATTATTTTCCTGTTATGTTTTGATACATTTTAATAATTCTGTTTTTGTTAGAAAAATCTAAATAATGAATGCCTAAATTAAATATAATTTGTCATTAAAAATCTGTTCATAAAATTTATTTTTTGTTAATTTCTGTATTTATATATATATATATTAAATATATAATTTGTTTTTATAATTTTTATTCGTTTTTTTTTTTTTTTAGAAAAAGGCAGCACTGATGCCTAAATTTGTTAAAATGTGTTCATAAAAATGACTTTTTATTCATTTTCTATTGTATTGTTATTTTTATACATTTTTATTAATTTTCTATTGTTTTCTTCTTGAAAAAAGCAAAGCAATAAATGCCTAAATTAAAGATAATTTGTCGTTTGAAATGTCAATAAAAATACTTTTTATTAATTAATTTATTTTCTATTTTATTATAGTTTTTATAATTTTTTTTTTTTTTTTTTACAATAAATAGCTAAATTTGAAAAATGAATAAAACGCTGTTGTCTCATGTCTTCTGAAGGCCAGTCCACCAGAACATTTGATTGAAAACTTTAACCTGGCTCTGACGCAGTACACAGACTCCCTGCACTGCATCGTTCCCGTCTTCATCTATATGGTAAAATGCCAAATACTCAAAAACGTGCCTCTGTCACTGAATACTTGCAATGTACCTTGTTCTGACAAAAACAAGCCAATACTCTGTGTTTTTGAATATAATTGTTATCATGACACGTTCCATGTTTTGAATTCTGTTTTCATTTATCTGCATTTTAACCTGATTTTGTTAAAGAACAAGTTCTACATTGAGACGAAGCTGAACCGTGACCTGCGTGACGATCTCATGAAGCTCTTCTCCGATCACGTAGCAGAGAAACACGCCAGCACGCTACTGCGTGAGTACAAATCAAACAGTCTTCTGACTTTACAATGCATTTTGTAAATCTATTAATTCAAGTGTTATTTTTTTTCTCAGCTCTTCTTAAAAAGGCTCATTCCATGCCGTTTCAAGTCAAACCATCAACTATGGCGAGTATTGTGAAAGGTCTTTACACCCTCCGGCCAGGTGAGAGGATTCTTCTTTTCTTGTGGTTGTAATGCAGGTGTGAGTTGACTCTGAAGTTTAAATGTCTCTATGCATCGGCATCGCTCTGTGTTTGTTATTCTGAACAGAGCTGCAGTGACTGATCTGTATTCATGTACTGAATTACAGTTACAGTGGGTTTGTTTTGTGTCAGAGCGACGCCGTCATTTGCTCATCGTTCTGTTTGCATGCAGCATTTGCATAAGCAAACATTTCTCCAGTACAACATAGCTCTGTTATCTGTGTATAGTTTTTCAGATGTATGTTAAGCTGTAGCTACTTTCTTAAAAAAAATAATAATAATAAAAAATAAAAAAGCAACATTTACAGTGGCCCCAAAAACTATTCGGACACTTTAGTCTCTTAAATTTAATTGCATGGTTGCATACAAAATATCAATCCAAGAGACATCTGCAAGCAAACGATGCTGGAGCTTTTCTCAGACCTCGCTTCATTTTTCTCGTTAAACTCACTAAGAACCTGTTCTACAAAGTCTGACAACCAGGACTTTTTGTATTCATTTACAACAATATATTTGTTGTTTCATATTTCATATGTGACCCTGGACCACAAAACCAGTCATAAGGGTAAATTTTTCGCTGAATAAATAATCTTTCCATTGATGTATGGTTGTTATATTTTGTTATATAATATTTTATTTTATTAAATCTGGAATCTGAGGGTGCAAAAAAAACTAAATATTGAGAAAATCACCTTTAAAGTTGTTTAAATGAAGTTCTTAGCAATGCATATTACTAATCAAAAATTAAGTTTTGATATATTCACAGTAGGAAATTTACAAAATATCTTCATGGAACATGATCTTTACTTAATATACTAATGATTTTTGGAAAAATCAATAATTTTGACCCATACAATGTATTTTTGGCTGTTGCTACAAATATACCCCAGCGACTTGAGACTGGTTTTGTGCTCCAGGGTCACATATAGTTCACTTCATTATATGTATATGTGTATGTATATATATATATATATATATAATAAAAAAACAATGTATAGAAATATAAAAAAATATATTAATTAATATTTATTTATTAAAACAGTTTGAAAATGTTATTTGTGTATAAACATAAAAAATTATATATATATATATATATATAAAATACAAAAATATATTAATTAAAAATATAATTTATTAAAACTACTTAAATATTTATTTCTTCAAGCAATTACAAATGTAAAACACACATGATAGATGGATAGATAGAATAGATAAAATAGATCTATCTATTGACTATTAAAAAGACATTGCAGTTAATTCAGTTGAATGCATGAATCCATTGACAGCCCTATAAATGCATTTTACTGAATTAAATCGCTGTTCAGAGTTTCAATTGTTCTGAATGCACAATAATCACAAGTCTGTTTGGAAACAAATTAAAATGGTTGTCAAGCCAACAATTTTCCACTTCTACCATATTTCTTTGTAAAATGCACCAGAGTAGTTTAAGTAGTGCATTTTAAGTCAAGATGAATTCTGTTAGGATCTTATGTGTTTTGTTTTTTTCCTCGTAGACTGGGTTCCTCTTGCTCCGGCTCTGTTCTCTAGATTCATTCCTCAGATCGATCCTCCTGCTCTTGAATCTCAGCTCCCACATTACGCGGATCAAGATAAAAAACTGCAGATGGAGCTTTTTCACAACGGCTTCTCCAGGTACCGCTGTCTGCAAACCTCAAGCTGTGTCTGTAAATGATGCCAGATCACATGACTGACTTCACCTGTTTCACAGGGGCGATCAGTCGAGGAAGCGAACGAGTGAAGAATCGTGACAGCCAAGTGGACTTTTACACTACTTCAGTGAGAAGACACAAACACGCCTGTGATCACGAAGAGTCCCGATACACTCGCCGACAAGCTGCTGCAATTCAAGCCTACGTAATTCATTAACAATCACTTCACAACAGACTTTATCTGATACAGAGACACTTCATCTCTTCATACAGTCCTTTGGGAATTCTCAGTTATTTTGAGAGTTCACAAAAGCATTACACAAACATGAGCATCATCTCTACGGCCTTTGTGGGATTGCCTCTTGTCTCTTGTTCTGGATTTGTTTCATATTTCCAGGTTGATTTATTCTATCAAGCGGGCTGTTTTCTCTTTCTCTTCACTTTTCCTTACTTCGTCGTTCAGTGAAATCATCCGGTTTGCTGTGATTTCAGAAAGGATGGTTATAGACTGCAGTAACGTGATGTTGAATCCAGAATGTCTTACCAAGTGATGAATGAAGGTATTCAAAATCCAGATTTTTACCCAGTTATTTTATTGTTTTATTTTAGGATCACTACTGTAGTTTTAAACCGTTTTAGTTGACACGTGATGACCATTTTACCTAATAATAACGTGCCTTTGGCTGTTTGCCTTTTTTCCTTTTTAAGTGAAATGTAAAATATAAGTCAATCATTTATTGTGACAGCTGTTGATTTTTTTTTTTTTTTTTTTTTTTTTTTTGGCGCTTCAAGATAATAAAAGTCACATTGAATCTGGAAGCTCAAAAGTTTGTGAAACAGCACAGATAAAGGACATCTGAAATGCAGGTGTGATATAAAGGGCTGCTAAGAATTTATCTGAAATAAACTCATGACACTGAAACAAGATTTGTGTGTAATAACTTTCATTAAGTCATTAAAAAGCAATATTATATATATAAAACGCTAAATAGATCATAATGCACATTTCATTCATACATTTTCATATTTGAATGTATGTGAGGTATAATATAAGCATTATATAGTAATGTTATTATAATATAGTTTATGGCTTAATAAAAAATGCAAAAAGGAAGCAAATATATTTTGGAATAAACACATGACTCTGACATGAAAATTAATAACTTACAGTGAGTCATTAACAAGCAGTATTACGTTATATAATCTTAAATAGATCATTAGTTAATGCACATTTTATTCATATATTTTCAAAGTATATGGAGTATATTTAGGCATTATATAATAATGTTATTCTAATATTGTTTCTGGCTTAATAAAAATGATTAAACAGTGCAAGGGAAGCGAAACATTGATCATATTATGGGTAATTTCTGTTTAACTCAGCTTAAAGACAGTTAAACTAAAGCTATATGTGTAAAATAATCTTTTTTTATGAGAATTTCATTATAACCTCATTACAAAACTGTATGAAATGAGCAAAATGGCAAGCAGGACACTTGAAAATAATCAGTTATTAACAAATTAAATATGATCTCACTTGTTTTTGTAATTTTCTATTGTTTTGTATTCTAGTTCAAATCTAAAAGCATTACAGTGTATGTTTTGCATTGCAATAAAGATAATTGAAGAGAAAATTGTCATGTAATAATTTAATGAAATTTGAATTGTCCTCAAAACAGGACAATACGTTATTCATGGAGTTCCCAGTTTCTCATAGAAAACTTGGAAATGTTAGGAAATTTTATATTTCATTTCCAAACAAGAATGAAATCTTGTAGTGAATATGAGTTTTTCTAGTTGTGCTCAGCTCTGAATCTTTTATTTGTTTGTTCACAGGTCTCTAAATATCTACAATCGTGATTAGAATTGTTGGTACGCTTGGTAAATATGATCAAACAAGGCTGTGAAAATAAATCTGCATTATTAATGATCTTTTTTTTTATCACATACATCTAACATTTCATTGAACTAAAACAATTGAAAATGGGGGAAATCTCATTATGAAATAAATGTTTTTCTCAAATACACGTTGGACACAATTATTGGTTCCCCTAGAAATTCTTATGAGTAAAATATCTCTGAAGTATATTCCCATTCATATTTACAATTTTGAGCACTCCAGGGTGATTATGAACATGAAATTATCCAGCCATGGCTTCCTGTTTCACAGAAATATAAATAGGAGGGAAAACAAAGCCCAAATTCCCTTAATTATCCATCACAATGAGAAAAACCAAAGAATATATTTCTGATGTGCAGCAAAAGATAATTGAGCTTCACAAATTAGTGAAGTGGCTTTAAGAAAAGAGCTAGAGCAGTGAAAATTCCCATTTCCACCATCAGGACAATAATGAAGAATTTCCAATCAACAGAAAATGTTATGAATCTGCCTGGAAGAGGACGTGTCTATATCGTCCTAATGCACGCTGAGGAGGAGAGTTTGAGTGGCTAAAGACTCTCCAAGGATCACAGCTGGAGAATTGCAGAAAATAGTTGAGTCTCAGGGTCAGAAAACCTTAAAAATAGTCAAACAGTCCCTACATCACCACATGTTGTTTGGGAGGGTTTCAAGGAAAATTCTCCTCACTCATCCAAAAACAATCTCCAGCATATTCAGTTATCAGACACGACTGGAACTTCAAATGGGACTGGCTTCTATGGTCAGATGAAACTAAAAAATTAGCTTTTTAGCAGCAAACACTCAAGATGGGTTTGGTGCACACAGGGATAAAAAGTACCCCATGTGTACAATGAAATATACTGCTGTATTTTTAATGTTGTGGGCCTATATTTCTGCTGGAGGTCCAGACATCTTGTTTAGATGCATGGCATCATGGATTCTATCAAATACCAACAGATAAAAAAATCAATAAGTGACTGACTCTGTTAGAAATCTTATAATGGGCCATGTTTGGATCTTCCAACCGGACAATAATCCAAACACAAACCTCAAAAACAACACAAAAATGGGTCACTGAGCACAAAACCAAGCTTCTGCTGGCCATTCCAGTCCTCTGACCTGAACCCTGTAGAAAACGAGTGAGGTGAACTGAAGAGAAGAAGCTGTGAATCTGAAGGATCTGGAGAGATTCTGGATGAAGGAATGGTCTCTGATCTCTTGTCAGGTGTTCTCTAGCCTCATCAGGCATTATAGGAGAACATTTAGAGCTGTTAAACTGGCAAATGGAGGTTTCAAAAAGTATTGAATAAAAGGGTGCCGTTAATTGTGTTCAATGTGTATTAGAGAAAAGCATTTATTTCATAATGATATTTCCCCCCATTTTAAATTCTTATTCTCCAAAGAAAGGTTAGATTTTTGTGAATTTTTAAAATAAAAATCAAAAGGATTAACAATGCATATTTATTTTCACAGCCTTCTTTGATCATATTTACCAAGAGTACCAACAATTCTGACCATCGCTGTATATCTATATCTATAATATCTAATGAGATCTTTAGAGTAAATTGTTGTGAAAATAATGTCGTTCCATCACTTGCTCAGCAATGGATCCTCTGCAGTGAATGGGTGCCGTCAGAATGAGAGTCCAAACAGCTGATAAAAACATTACAGTAATCCACACCACTCCAGTCCATCAATTAACATCTGGAGAAGACAAAAGCTGAAACAAATCCATCATTAAGATGTTTTTAACTTCAAACCGTTACTTCTGACTAAAATACGAGCCCATAATAAGGCTTCCTCCTGTGAAAAAGTCCATCTCCTGTTGTCTCTCACATCAAAAACCAGCCACATATTTGTTTAGAGCTGTTTTAGACTGTTTAGTCTTGTAAACGGTGCTTGATCGGTGCAGATTTCTCTCCTGATTCATACCAGAACACTTTTTCACTGGAGGAAGCATTATTATAGATTATGGATTCGTATTTTAGTTAAAAACATCTTAATGCTGGATTTGTTTCAGCTTTTGTCTTCTCCAGATGTTAACTGATGGACTGGAGTGGTGTGGATTACTTGTGGATTATTGTGATGTTTTTATCAGCTGTTTGGACTCTCATTCTGACGGCACCCATTCACTGCAGAGCATCCATTGCTGAGCAACTGATGCAATGCTACATTTCACCAAATCTGATGAAGAAACAAACTCATCTATATCTCGGATGACCTAAGAGTGTGTTTGGATTGGATTGGAAGACCTAAGAGTGAGTACATTGTGTTCATTTGTGGGTGAACTATTCCTTTAACACCCATAATGCACTGCTTCTGTGTCCTCCAGACTGTCGTAGGTGCTTCACAAAGGTGTCACCCTTCTCCTGACAGCATTCTCACCGTCCAATGAGGAGCAATCGTTCCCTGGCACACACTTCAAACCCTCCACCTCCCTCAAATAACCTGCCACCGACACGCTGACAAATGTTCCTGCTTTACTGGCGGGCGGTCACTGCGTTGCTGCTGTAAACTCCAAGGTTAACTTTGCTCAAGACTAGGAAAAAGCTGTGGCAGCTGCGCTCAGGCCAGCTCTGGAAAGCTGGAATTAAGTGGTTTATAAGCAGGTGCAGTAGATCTAGACGTTGTGGACATTCACACAAGTCAAAGGTAAAGCACCTTGTTGTCTAATGACTTATTTATCCCACTTAATGCTTTCATTATATGCATGCAAGGCACTCACTTTTTAATATGCTTAACTATGGAGTAAAATTGCATCCAGCTTTGTATATGTTTGTCCAGACAGAGTCAGTTTCTATTTTAGTTTGGCATGTCATAACAGTTCCGGAGGAAGTAAATCATATACATAATACATAATGCATTGACTCTTATAGAATAGTTTACTGGTCATTGTGCTTTTGGAGTAATATTTTTTATAGTGTTGTATTTTGCTCATGTAAAGTGAGCTGTGCTATAATTAGCAGTGACGGGGGCTGGAGTGGGTCTGCACAGGATTAATGCACACAACAGCTGTCTGCACAGGTCTGATGGAAGGGCATCGCTGCTGTGGTTAATCGCTCTGAGTTGAGTGTCAGTAGCATCTGCAGGCGGATCCTCTTTCTGGATTCAATAACAACAGGGGGGCAATGGTGAAAGCCTTTCTCTGATTTTGCTAGGAAGATTAAAATGTGTTGATATTAGGCTCTAAATATGAAGAGAATTCTGTTTGTTGTGGCACAAAAAGCTCTGAATTATCTAAACCAAATGCTTAAAGTGTGCACTGAAAAATATAAGTATAGGACTTCAATTATAATTGCTAATAAATTTCACAAATAATTATAAAGAAGCACAATGAATTAAATGTGAATTTTTAAAGACTGAATTAATATTTTCTTGTAAAATGTACCAGTGTTATTTTAGTATCATTGACATACTATTAGTTTTTATTAACATTTTGAATCAGTTTTTCTAATGTATTTCTGTCCTTTTTAGTAGGTTTTTTTATGTCTATATAGTTTTTATTAAGTGTTTATTATTATTTTAGTTTTAGTTATTTTAGTACATGAAGTTAAACTAAATTTAAATGAGAAATGTTGCCATGGCAACTGGCTGAAATACATTTTTTTAATATTTTATTTTATTTCAGTTAATGTTTATTTTATTTCAAGTAACATAACTGTTTTTATGGTTTTAATTTTAGCTTTACTTTTACAACTTCAAAAGTGTAGATGCATTTATTATACATTTAATGAAAATGGCATTTGCTTTCCATTTCCCCCTTGTTTTTATATAGAAAAATTGTATAATTATTATTTCCAGGCCTGACAGAATGATCTTATAGTGAATGTGAGTTTTTCTATTTGTGCTCAGCTCTCAATTTTTATTAGTTGCTCTTTGTGAGTGCAGTCTGTTAGAAATTATTATTAAAAATCCATATCTAGTTACCAAAAATAAGATTTGCATTATTCCAAATGTGTTCTGATATTCACAGGACTCTAAATATCTAACGACTGATCTCATGTTTTAAGAGAGATCCTGTATGTAGTGGAATAAAAAAATGCTTGAAATGTAACTGCATGTTTATAGTTTTAATGAAATTTGCTTTTATTCCCTGTATGAGGAATATAGGGAATGCTTTTTGAATGCTAAAGATTTTATATATATATAAAATCTGGAAATGACAGACATATTACAGTGATTATGAGTTTAACTAGTTGTGTTCAGCTCTAGAATTGCCTGGAAACTGCTTCTTGTGAGTGCAATCTTGTTAAAAATTATTATTAATAGTCCAATTAAAAATAAATGGTATCCAGTTTGGGGGGGGGGGTATTTATACATATTATAAGAACAAATAATATAGTATCTCATCTCTGATTGCAGTATAAATTCAATATCAATATGAAATCAGACATATTTTGAGTTATGTATCCATGTAAACTAAATTACTTTCTAAAAGTAGGCATGATACATATTCAGAAACATAAGAATAATTTAAGCTACTCTTCTCTTTTAGATCATTAGAAATTACAGTGGGTTAGCAGAAAGCATGATAAAAAATCCCTTGTTTCACCACAGTAGGTGATTATTATTGTCTCAGTGTTCTAAATCTTTGTCTGTTTGTCTCCAGCAGCATGCAGGAGAACAGCATGGATCAGCCCATGTCTTTATCTCAGCTTCTGCGTGAGAGTTACCTGGCCGAGGCCCGAGCTCATCACAGACACGGTGAACCCAGCTGCATAGACGCCCCTCGCCGCCTGGTGTACGGGACGCTCAAGGAGAAAGCAGACGACTCCGGTGGGAAAGCGGAGCCACAGTTCCCGGACCTCTCTGCCTTCCTGAACCAGGAGGAACTGGACAAGAGCGTGGATCTGGCCTGCAAAGCCATCAGCAGCGATCCTCGAGAACGTGAGGAGAGATCCGACGCGCATCCATCAATGAGCCACTATAATCTTCCTTCCAACAAACCCACTCCAGAAGCAGAGGTCATTTCAGAAAGACAAACAGTCCAGACTCCCATCCAAGATAATGCGATCAGAACCGTCAGAATTGCTAGGGAACCTGCGGTGGATTTCAAAAGATCTCAGAGAAACGCTCCATACGGCTTGGAGACCCAATCCAAGAAGGAGTTCCTCAACAAAGCAGCTGATTTCATAGAAGAGCTTTCGTCTCTGTTTAAAGCCAACAGCTCCAAGCGCATTCGGCCTCGTACTTCCAAACCCCACCGGAGCCGATGCCAGAACAAAACCCAGCTTGATGGCACTTCATACTCCATTAATGCAGAAGATCGAGAAAGACCTATCCTGCTCAACCAGCAGATGGAGGAGCCCATGGAGAACAGTCGAGACACGGAGGAGCCTCAGGAGCCGGAGCCGGAGCCGGCGTGTGAGGAACCGGCTCTGACTCCACCGGAGAGCTCGGAGGAACCCGTGTGTGAACCTCCACACTTCATACAGAAGCTCAAAAGCAGGGAGGTTCCTGAGGGCAGTAAAGTGCAGCTGGATTGTATCGTCAGAGGACTGCCTGCTCCTGAAGTTCGGTGAGTTTGAACTGCTTTTATTGATGCACATGATTAGTGCATTATTATTACTGTTGCTCGTGCAGAAAGCAGCCAACTAGTAAATGCATGAAATAGTCAGAAACTTAAGCAAATACACAGAAAAAAATTACACTACATTTTTTTAAGGTAAGTGGTTGCAATCAATTTATTTTAGCTACATTAAAAAAAAATTAAAAACATAATAATTGAAAGTTAGTCACCTAAATTTGTTTATTTAAATGTAGCTAAAATAAATTGATTGCAACCACTTACCTTAAAAAATTTAGTAAATTCAATGAATCATTTTTTTCACACACAAAAACTTTTACTCAATTTTTTTTACTAAGAAATTGCAAGTAATGCGTTGATTTAAAACATAAGATTTTGAAAGAATGACAGGATTTTTTCTTGTAAAAACTATTTTTTTGTGTAAATAACAACGCCTTGACAACACACATTGAATGTGCTCTTGTAGTGTACTTCAAATCTAAAATGTATTTTCAACCAACTTTACTTGCAGATAATATAATATTAATGAAATTAAAGCATTCTTAAAAAGAGAGACACTTCTGTGACTGTTTCTTAATAGAATGAAGTACACTTAAAAAGTGCAAATTATCATTTTTATTTTAAAGTACACTAAGTTTTAATAATCTTTTGTAGTACTTTAAAAAAATGCACTTATTTTGATGTGTTGACTCACTAAAGCACATGTAAGGTACTTGATTATAATTGTAACTAATTTTAATTAATATTTAAAGTTAATACATTTTAAATGTACTAATTTGTATAATAGAAATGACATTAACATACATTTTAGTTTATCATAAATGTTTAACAGTATTCAGCAGTACTTTTTAACCATATTTTAAAGAAAAGTAATTAAGAAATTGCATATAAAGTCCTTAAGTGGCTTTCTTGGGGATAGTTCACCCAAAAATGAAAAATTGTCATTTACTCACCTTATGTTGCTTCAAACCGGTATGAATTTCATTTATATCTCGAACACAAAAGAAGATATTTTGAAGAATGTTGGTAATGAAACAGTTAACCCTTAACGAGACGGTAACCCTTGACTTCCATAGTATAGAGAGAAAAAACATGAAGGTGAGTAAATGTTTCATTTTTGGGTGAACTATCCCTTTAAGTTTAAATAATTGCATTTGATATAAATTTGAACTAGAATATGTTTTCATTTAATTGCAGTTAACATGCAATAAAGCGTCCAAAAACATTACATTCACTTTGCACTTGAGTATATTCTTTTAAAGTATATTATTTCCATAACAAATACTTTTTAAGCAGTTTTTTTTCTAAGTACAATAAGTAAAAAAGTGTAGTACTTTTTCACAAGGGATCTGTAACACCGTAGCATCATGGCAACAGGTTTTGTTAGCAAATGCATGCTAAACATCTACTTTCTCAAGCATTGGCTGTGAGCACAAAGACGTCTTGTGAAAGCTGACCGTATAACATGCAGTCTGAGCTCAGCCGTTCTAATTTTGCTACATCAGAAATATGATGCTATGAGAATGCAGTGGAAATGATCGTCCTACATCTTCAGTAGAGCGCAGTTATCCAAAGAGTAGAAGAGTAAACAAGATATTAAATGGGTACAGAGCTTTGCAAATGATTGCACAATTAGTGCGGATATGATTATAGTTTATTGTAGCAGTGTTTACTTGGGCACAATGAATGTCTTTTCTGTCCTAATTCATGAAATAAACTGTACAAATGAATGTCACTTCCTTACAAAAAAATCATAATATGGGGATGTAAGATGGTACAGTGTTATTTTAATGTTATTATATACCATTATAGTATTTATTCATATTTTGAATTGGCTTTTATTTTTATTTTAGTTAAAAAAAAAAATTGGTGGGGGGGGGGGGGGTAGTTGTTAGCATTATAGTATTTATTCATATTTTGAATTAGCTTTTTTAAAATTAGCTAGAATTTTATTTTTATTATTTTATTTTAATATTTCTACAGCATTTAATTTTTTTTTGGGGGGGGGAGGGGTACTTGTAGTTATTTTATTAGTTCAAATTATTCTTATTTTATGTTTTTCATCTAATATTTATATTTTATTTTTATTTCCTCCATTTCAATTATCAAATATGATTTTTAATAGTTTTATTTAACAATAACAACACTGTTCTCTGTTGAATGAGTTTACTCTTGTAGTGAGTGTTTGTCATGAAATGGTGATAATGTTTATATTTACTAAAAGCTAATTGCAGAACAGAAGAAATCAAAATCGTGTAACATTATCTCCTGGCTTGAGGCTAGATGAACTTTAAAGGATGATTATCTTTCAGTCTCTCATAACTTGTAAAGCCTAAAGAGCCGTATGACTCAGATTGTGTAAATGTGCTGCTCCAGCCAGATATTCAGCTTGTGCTTCTCTATAAACTGAACATCTCTCATAATAATATACGTGGTTTAGTGCTCCAGTGTGCTGAAAAACTGTTAGCTACAATTAGACTTAATAATACGTTATGGATATATTCTCTTTTCAGTTATGATTTAAAATGATGTTATAATGTTGTCATATAAATTGGGTGTGCTTTTATTTTTATAAATTTGCATTAAAAAATTGGTCATCTTTTAATGTTTGCATTTAATAACTACATATAAATTTATCATTCTTTTATCCTTTTTTGCATTTAATAACTTTGTATAAATTGATCATACATTTAATAGCTTTGCATTTAACATTTTTGCATTTAATTTTTTTTTGTATCAATTGATCATGCATTTAACATTTTTGCATTTATTAACTTCATATAAATTGATCATACATTTAACATTTTAGCATTTAATATCATTGTATTAATCGATCATGCGCTTAATGTTTTTGCAATTAATAACTTTGAATAAACTGATCTTGCATTAAACGTTATAACATTTCAAAACTTCATATAAAACGATAATGCATGTAACGTTTTTGCCTTGAATAACTTTGTATGAACTGATCATGCATTTAACATTTTTGCAGTTAATAACCTATTAGCTAGTAACATAAATTTATGCATTTTCTGTTCGCATAAATATATCTTGTAAAATCTGAAACATATATGTTCACATAGCGTTAACATGACAAAAACTTTGTTCAAGCTATTTAGACACCTGTTAAACACCTTTTTTTTTGTTTTGTACATAATTATGGTTATCAGTGTGTCATTGATGAAACGTTAGTGTAACATTACTCAATGCAAACTTCCCACACTGACAGGTCAAGGAAACCCGTGCGTTTCTGAGCGTGTCTGTGTGACAGGAGATGTGTTTGGACAGCTGTTCTCAGCTGACCGAGAGCCTGTGATGTCAGAAACATTAGATCATCCCTCCACTGACACAAACTTACTTCACTATTCAACGTTTTACTTACAGCACCATTTGAGAACGTTCATCTGACCGGCTCTACATAAATGACATGGCCAGTGCTTTCTAGAAACATTTGACTTAATAATTTGTCTTTGTAGTAGATTTGCCAAAATCTTAAAACTTTATTTTTAAGTTCAAAAATAAGTAAATGTTGTAAATGTAGTTGTAAATAAAAATGTCAAGTGTTTCTCTGTCAGAGGCAAATGCCTGCTAAATATCTGACAGATCTATTAGCAGTGTTGGTGATTGTATGAGAGGCCGTTCTATGTTTAGCTCATGCGTGTCGGTCAGGGATGCTGTGTCCAGTTTTAACAGGGGTTCCTGTGCCGTGGGTGAGTCGAGAGGGAAAATAGCCTGAACAGGTGCAGATCTAGCCCTGGATGTCTTTCCCCCACAACTCAGGCTTTCAAAGTAGAGTCTTACTCATTAGAAATGATCCTCATTGGCTCATGGATCGAACCCAATACATTTCAGCCATGTCTCGCCCATGGAATGAACCACAGCTCGTCTCCTCAGCGCTTTAAATTTCAGCGAGGAAATTTTAGGAAACAGCAGTTAAAGTGAAATAACTGTCGTACGGTCTTCTAGGTAAGGTTGTGGTGAAGTTATATTTGTGGATTCAAGAGTATGATTTTAGCCCATTGATTTATTACTGAATGAATGCTGTTGTACTTTGTCTTGTGTTGTGATGTGCTTCTTATTTTGCTGATGTGTTTGATAAGGAGGACTGATTTGGGATGATTTGTGAGATGCATTGAAATGGTTTTGAATATCATCTTTAACACAAAGTGATATATGCAAAAAAGAACTTCATTAGTAAATGGATTCAAGTCAACAGCTTAATATCTAATAGTCTGACAACTGTAAGTCAATTAACTGATTTTTGCCATTAAATGACTAAAGAAAGTTATCATGTCAGTGGAGTAAATACAATGAAAATTCAGTTTCATTGTATTTGGTGAAATAAAAATGTGTCTGGTTTCATTCATCCATTTAGTGATTTTAAAATGTTGCTATGTCTTCATGTTGGATAGTTTTTCTTATTGACATTTGCTGATGGTATTAACCATTGCTATTTTCTAATTCTGACGTTTTTTTAACATGCTTTTGTTAATTTGAGAATTTGAAAGTAAATAGGTTTTTATAATCAACTAGATTTTCAAGAGATTCCCTATAAAATTATTCTTTATTTTTGTTAATAGAGATATTTGTGACCTGTATTGTTTTACATTAATTAGGCTGGTTTGACCATTTAATATGTCCAAAAGCTATTCATCATATTCAACATTCTGCATTTTAACAACACATTTAATTTTTTCGCATATTGTGATAGTAATAGACTGAAAATCGATATGATATTCAGCTATTTCGAGATATATTGCAATTTAACCTTTTTTTTTTGTTTTTGTTTTACACGGTGCACATTTTGGCTATCAAACATGAACTGAAAACAGTAATGATATTGGTGAATAAAGGTGATTTACCTTAGTAACGCTTGAATGAATGAACTCTGTGACCTGCAAGACCGCAAATAGTGTTCAAAGGCATTCATTTAGTGTCACTAGCATACTTAAAATTTTAAAATGATGAATTAAATATACATTTAAGTAAATATGCATTGTATTTGTGTTGTAAATGACCTGGGCTGAAACATTTAGATGTTTGTTTTAGTCTGTTAATGTCAGTATACAACTGAATGTATACATTCATTGGATTTTCGACTGAGGTCAAATTAAAACCAGATACGTTCATGATTAATGTATTGTGGATGTACTTGTAGATGTGTGTTCCTGTCCAGAATGTAACATTCTGATTGTGTTTTCCAGGTGGTTTTGTGAGGGTAAAGAGTTGGAAAACAGTCCTGATATTCAGATCATCGCTAATGGTGAGCGACACGCTCTGATCATAGCAGAGGCGTTTGAAGAAGACACGGGCAGATACTCGTGCTTTGCCTCCAACTTTTATGGCACAGACTCCACCTCAGCAGAAATCTACATTGAGGGTAAGTAAATGACTTATGGACTATTTAATATGAAAGATACATTGACTAAAGGATTGCAACTGCAGTCTGAAATTAAGTTTGTATACTTTCATTTTCTATTAGGAGCATCTTCATCAGATTCTGACGAAGAAAAACATTTTCAAGCAGAGTGAGTTTGTATATTTTCCATTATGAAATCTGTATCTGCAGAACCTTTTGAACCCCTAGGGGTTGAAATTACATGCACACATCTTTTTTTTCTCCAGACTCCATAAAAGTTCTCCTCAGCCCAAACCTGCTGTGGTCTTGGCAGAACCCAACACATCTGCTGAAGACACCACACCAACTATAACAACCACCTTCGCTGAACCACCAGCACCTTCTGACACTGAAGCAGTGCCACTGACTGAGCTGATTACTGACCCAACCTCTAAGCAGGAAGATACAGAACTTCTGAGTTCCAAGGTTGTCAGCTCTGAAATACCTATACTAGAACCAACCATATCTGTAGTAGAACCAACCATATCTGTACTAGAACCACCAACGCCAATATCTGAGGTGGAGCCCACTCCACCTATTCCTCCACTGACCATTGCCCCACCATCACCACCATCACCTCCATCCAGCCAAAGTATCTCCGATGTACTGTTAACATCTCAACAGAGCATTTCTGAGGTATGAAAAACACACCAAATCTGCAGTTTTGATTTTCCACTAATGCATGTGTTTTTCTTACATTCCATATGTTTTGTTTTCAGAATCTAAATGGCAGCAGTAGTTATCTTCAAAGCTTCGATGTAAGGCCCATGATGGCAGCTCCAGTTTTTACGAAGGTAGAGCAAACACAGCTTGTATTTCTAAATCTTGACATTGAGCGCCAATGAAGTATAAATTAATGCTTGAAAAAAAACATTCACGTATTATAATATTTTGACATGTTTTAAACTTTTGCATGCATGCCTGTCCCAAATCCAGGGAGTCAAAACCTTGGTATGCAGTTTTGCCTGGCAGGCTGTAAAACAGGCCAATCCAGTGCAAGCCATGTTTAGAAATATCATAGACACTTGGTAGTGTCCCCGTTTGACTTGGGCCAGTAAGAAACCACCTAGCAATGCACCACAGATCAACCCCACAGAACACCCTTTAAAATGCATAAAATCCACTGTTCACTTTAAAAAAAAAAATGTGCAAAAATTGTACCTTTAGTGGTACAACAGCTTGTCACTGGGGCAGTACCCTCAAAGGGACACCTTTGTAGCTAAAGGGTGCATGGTAGGAACAGAAAAGTACATATTACTACCTTAAGGGTACATATTACTATTCTAGGGTACTATTATGCACCTATTAGGGGTAAAGAAGGTACAAATGTGTCCCTTTGTGGGACTGCCTGTGCCAAGCTGGGGTTTTTTTTTCAGACAGTGTGTAGAGTAGCAATGCCCTGGCAGCTATCCAAAAATTGTCAAGGCAATAGTTACTATCTTCGGAATAATTAAAACCTAGTTTTTACAGGTTTTCCATTCCATTGTCATTGTACACCATTGTCTCTCTTGCTTTAGAACCTCCAGGATATCCTGGCTTTAGAGAGTCAGTTGGTAGTTCTGGAGTGCAGAGTAAAAGGCATTCCCTCCCCTAAAGTGGACTGGTACCGGGAGGGAACACTTATTGAAGATTCTCCAGACTTCAGAATCCTTCAGAAGAGTATGTATAATGTTAATGCGCAGTGCATTTAGATATGTGGTTGGATCCATCTGTGAAAACTGCTGAAAATGTTTCAACTTGTAACTTGAAAGAAAAGTTTACAGTGCTTGACTCTTTCTTCTTAAAATTGTTATCTGACAATCCACACATTCTGCTTTCTTTCATCCCAGAACCAAGATCCATGGCTGAATCTGGTAGGTGGATTTGATTACCCTTGCTTTTGTCAAGGTAATTATTTCATGATTCTAACCACCTAATATTGTACCATTTCTCTGTTTGGTGTGGACATCAGAGGAGATATGTACTTTGGTTATTGCGGAGGTCTTTCCAGAGGATTCTGGAACATTTATTTGCATAGCCAGCAATAAATATGGCACAGTTTCCAGTACTGCCATATTGAGAGTAAAAGGTAATTTTGTTTTATTGTTGTGGAATCGATTATTGGATCAGCTTAAGACTGTTCATAATGAGATACAAATTTATATATATATCACATCTCAAGTCTAATTCTGAACAATATTTTGTCTGCATCGATAGGACACAATAATAACAGCACCAACCCTAAAACAACAAGCATTTTAACAGTGGAATCCTCCCTCCAAAAGGTTCCAGCAACAGAACTGATGTCAACAACTTTAAAGCGTAAACCAGATGTTCCTCTGGTAAACAACAAGCTTCACTCAAGTATGATTTGCCTTGACCCTTTGAGCTCTGGATATAAGCATTCAGACCTTCAGGACTCTGGAACGCCTCGCTCAGATTCCCTAAATCCTAGTACCCTTCGCCATGATCTCACCACTAGCCTACCTAGTCTAAACCCTCTCAGCATTGGAAAATACAGCTCAGATACTTTCAGGACTAGTTTACCTCAGCTAGACCCACTCAGCTTCAGTTCTTCTTCACTGAACTCAGACTCAAACCATAAGCCTCTCAGCTCTAGCACAACACACTTTGATTCAGGAGGGTCTGGTTTTAAGCCTTCCACAGAAGTGACCCAAAGTCCACCAAACGGATCAGCCTCCAGCATCACTATGAGCTCTGATGCCTGGGTTGAACCATTGCCAAATGGCCCTTCTATTACTAGTCTCCCACCAGTAAACTCCAGTAGCCATCAAGAGCGAGCAACTGTTAAACCCATACCAGATCCCCCAACTTCTTGCCTCAAGACAAGACCCGAGGGTGTGTTAGGGAATCACAACGAATCCCGCTCTAGTTCCCGAGTTGGCCTCCGTGTAACCTTTAGACTCCCGGAGGATGAAGACGAGGAAGAGAAAGAAATGTCATCTAAAGATCCACCACCAGTGTTGGCTAAACCAAAATTGTAAGTACCAACTTCAGAGTGTTGCAAGACAACTTGAGAGTTAAATTACATTTTAGGACTATCTGAAGTAGAAAACATGCTTGTTTTCCCCTTCTGTCTTATCTTAGAGACCCAGTGCAGCTTCAGATCCTCCATAACCAGGTGCTTTTGGAACAGTGGCAGGAAAACGTCTCCCCAAGCCAAGATTCACCACATTTAGACAGAACAAGTTGTGAGCCACCGCCTGTCAAGCCAACTCACCCTCCTGCAAATCCAGTTCCTTCCCAACTCCAACCACCACCTCTTGTAATGAACTCTGCTCCAATTCCACCGCCGATCCCTGCATCTGTCCCTCTACTTCCTACAGCACCTGCTCCCATATTAAAAGCTGTACCTGTATCCCAATTGAACATGCCTTTAACCAATTCCATGCCCTTGCCCCAACTTACTCCATCAGCCACAACCTTACACAACCACCCTCCGATACCTCAACAAAATCTGGTTCCTACTACTTTAAGTACTGTTCCACCGGGTATGGTTTACTCTAACCTACTAACCCAAGCGAATGTGGTGCCCACTCTTTCTCAGCTGAATTTGGGGCCAATCTCACCCAGTGTGGCTCCAGTTACCCCTATGCCAAGTGTGATCCCAACAATCCCAATAACTCAACCAGGAGGAGCTCCCAACATCCCTATGCCTCCAAATTTGGGACCTTCTGCACATTTTCCTCAACTTATCACAGCTCCAACCACCCAACCAAACCCCAACCATGTGGCCAATGTTCCACCCATCACTCCTTCCACTCATATTTCACAAATAAACATGAATCCAAGCTTGCAGATGAACTCTGTTCCTGTTAGTGACACGAGTGTTGCTAGAACGCAGGCACTGATATCACCTAATGCATCAGCGGTGAACAACATTGCGCCAAAGCTAAACACCACCACAAATTCTCATCCCAGCATGGCTCCACAAGACACACATTCTCAAGTTGTGTCTTATCCACCCCTGAGTAAAATCACCTTACCACATCCAGTGAGAAATCAACCTGCACGCATCCTGAGTCCAATGTCTCCACCTCTGTTGAATGACACCCGCCCTCCACTTCCCGGGATTATTCCAATCTCCACCCAGAGCTTCACCTACACAAGGCCGAAGGAGTTCATCGTGGCCCAGACGCTCTCTCCTATCAGGAGTCCTTCCCCAACCGAGTCTCCTGTTCCAATGCTCCATGAATTAGCTGCACAGATATTCCCGAAGTCAACACGGGAGCTCACGTCGCCCGTCTACCAGTTATCTCCGTCCCCAAGAAAGTTCCCAACAAGAGTTCTGGAGTGTCCAAGCAGCCCACCATATGTGTCCTCACCACCTTTACTGCCTCCTGGGCTGGTGAATTCAGTGTTTTCTTTTAGAACTCAGTCACCCCCACAAGCTTCTTCACCAACGTCTAGCAGTTCCACTCCTAGCCCCATCCAAAATCCAGTGGCCTTCCTTAGTTCAGTCCTTCCTTCACTTCCAACATCTCTTCCGACCAATGCCATGGGCCTGCCTAAGAGTGCCCCACTTGGGTAAGCAAACACAACATTTCATTATAACAGAGATTCTCAACCCTGCTCCTGGGGATCCACTGTCCTGCAGTGTTTAGCTCCAACCCTAATCAACCACACCTGAAGGTAATCAAGTTCTTCAGAATAGCTAAATTGAAAATACACATGCAGGTGTGCTGAAGCAAGTTGGAAATAAACTGTACAGGACCGTGGGTCCCCAGGAGTAGGGTTGAAGACCTCTGCATTATAATATTGTAATATCATAATATGGTTTGAAGGTAATGCTTTCTCTTAAAGGGGTCATGATGACATGGATTCTTTTTATTTTTTTAATAGGTTCCTTGAGTTTACTTATGTTAATAAAGTTGTTTGCACAAAAAAACAAATAAAAATGTGGGAAAATGATTATTTTCAACCCTCATTCTGAACCTCTCTCAGAAATGTTCTCTTTTAAGGGGCGGGTCCTTTAAGGCTGCTCAGTAATTATGATTGGCTCACGACACAGCATAGGAAACACCATCAATGCCCCCTCACTATTGCATTCGTCAGTGTCTTGCTCTGGAGGCGGTGTTTATGCAAATGACTGGGGCTAACCTAGGTGATGTCACCTTGCCCCTCGGATCCAAAACGAGCCGTTTTTGGAGCTTGATTAAATAAATGCTTTGTTTATAATTAGGAGGACTTTTTAGTCTATGAAACTTGCAGGATGTTTTAATGGTACAAAGACCTTTTAAATGCTAAAAGATCAAGGCAAATTTGATTTCTCATGCTATGACCACTTTAAAGGGATTTTTGTGAAATATCCTGGCTGTTTTTTTTCAATACAATGACTGTGAGTTGAGAACTAGGGGTCTCAAGTTTCAGAAAGGATGCAAAGTACCATAAAATATCATAAAAGTGGTCTATATGACTTGTGCACTATATTCCAGATATTTGAAGCCTAATATAATATAGATAGCACTTAATCATTGTTAATCGTTGTGACTAGACTGAACTGACTAGTTCAGGTAAATAATAACACTATGGTCTTTTTAGAGCTGTTTAACGGCATAATTTGAATTGTCTTAAATATATACACACGTATTTGTATCCTATTTTAATGCCTTACCTCAGTCTCTTTGTGTTACTTCATGTTCAGGCCTCAAGGTGCACTAAAGAAGAATCAAAGAGGTTCCAGACTCATGTCTGATGATGACATCCGCGAGAGCAAGGAAACACTGTTACAAGATATTGAGAAGAAATTACAATATAAAGATGAACAGCTTCGTTTTGGACAGCAGGTATGTGGTGTCATAAATATTACAAAGATGGGTTTTGTTGTGTATAGTACAAATAGTTGGCCTAGGCCGTGCTTTTGCAGGATTGACAGACACAGTTCAGTTATATAATATTGCTCATCTTCTGTTATTCACAGAAGAAAGTTTTTGCTGTTTCTGATCATCTTACTTTGAGTTATGGGTTTCTTTATGTGAGACACTATTACAGAGGGTTTAATCTTGGTTTGTAGTAGTTAAGTTTGTGTGCTTACACAAAACACAGATTGATGGAGATGGAGAAGGAATAGGGAAGACAAATATCCCCCTAAATAACATGTTCTGTGTACCACAGCTTGATCAGTCTGTACTCTAATAAACCATTGCTACTCTTTAAGACAAAAGCTAGGACTTTGTAATGATAGTAGCAAAAACATGTTCTTTATCTCTTGTGCTTAATAAGTTTTCAAGCTTCTTTTTGATGTTGAAATTGAAGGCTGAATCTAACTCTTGGTTGGCTTGCACCAAATGCAAAAATATATCACCTGCTGAGATACTTTTTCTCATTTCATTAGCAAAAATTATGCCATGCAGGAATTACAGATAGCTATGTATACAGATAATTCTATAATTATCTATATAGATATGTGTAATTCCTGCATGGCACCGTTTTTTTTTCGTATTTGATATACTGGTGTACTCTACACGGCATTTGATTAAGTGCATGCTTGCTATTTTACTTGCTTTATATTTGCATTTGCATTTGCAATATATTTATATTTCATAGCACCGCAAATCTGTAAATATTTAGGTGTTCTGTAAATGTCTCTAAAATAATTTGGATTGGACTTCAATTAAAAGCTTTGTTTAAAGTCAACATGAAATCAGCCCTACTTCTTTTCTCTTGTAATATCCTCCTCAGCTTCACATCAGGTTGTTTCATGTTGAGGTTAAATGTCAGTATAATTGATTTGAGGGCTTCTTTCAGTTTCAGTGTATTGCTGGCTGTCATTAATACAACCCCAAATCAGAAAAAGTTGGGACAGTATGGAAAACGCAAATAAAAAAAGAAAGTAGTGATTTCTAAATTTACTTTGACTTGTATTTCATTGCAGACAATATGAACACAAAATATTTCATGTTTTGTCTGGTCAACTTCATGTCATTTGTAAATATACATCCTTTCCTGTCATTCAGACCTGCAACACATTCCAAAAAAAGTTGGGACAGGAGCAATTTAGGGCTAGTAATGAGGTAAATTGGTTAAATAATGATGTGATTTGAAACAGTTGATGTCAACAGGTGACTGTAATTATGATTTGGTACAAAAGCAGCATCCAAGAAAGGTCTAGTCCTTTAGGAGCAAAGATGGGCCGAGGATCGCCAGTTTGCCAACAAATACGTGAGAAAATTATTGAAATGTTTAAAAACAATGTTCCTCAAAGAAAGATAGGAAGAGATTTGGATATTTCACCTTCAACAGTGCATAACATAATTAAAAGATTCAAGGAATCTGGAGGAATTTCAGTGCGTAAAGGACAAGGGCGCAAGCCTAAGCTGAACAACCGGGATCTCCGATCCCTCAGGCGGCACTGCATCAAGAATCGTCATTCATCTATAAGCGATATCACCACATGGGCTCAGGACTACTTTGGCAAACCTTTGTCCAGTACCACAATACGTAGTTACATCCACAAATGCCAGTTAAAACTGTACTGTGCCAAAAGGAAGCCCTATGTTAACAGTGTCCAGAAGCGCCGTCGACTTCTCTGGGCTCGGAGGCATCTGGGATGGACCATCACACAGTGGAAACGTGTACTGTGGTCAGATGAATCAGTATTTCAGGTATTTTTTGGGAGGAATGGACGCCGTGTGCTCCGGACCAAAGAAGAAAAGGATCATCCAGACTGTTACGAGCAACAAGTCCAAAAGCCAGGGTCTGTCATGGTATGGGGTTGTGTCAGTGCCCTTGGCAAAGGTAACTTGCACTTCTGTGATGGCACCATTAATGCTGAAAAGTACATAGAGATTTTGGAGCACAATATGCTGCCTTCAAGAAGACATCTTTTTCAGGGACGTCCATGCATGTTTCAACAAGACAATGCAAAACCACATTCTGCACACATTACAAAGTCCTGGCTGCGGAGGAAGAGGGTACGGGTACTTGACTGGCCTGCCTGCAGTCCCGACCTGTCTCCAATAGAGAATGTGTGGCGCATTTTGAAGCACAAAATGCGACAACGAAGACCCCGTACTGTTGCCCACCTTCAGACTTGTTTGCAGGAAGAATGGGACAAAATTACACCTGAAACACTTCATCACTTGGTGTATTCAGTCCCTAAATGTCTTTTAAGTGTTGTGAAAAGGAATGGCAACATTACAAAGTGGTAAATGCTTTACTGTCCCAACTTTTTTTGGAATGTGTTGCAGGTCTGAATGACAGGAAAGGATGTATATTTACAAATGACATGAAGTTGACCAGACAAAACATGAAATATTGAAATATTGATATTGTGTTCCTGTGGCTCAGTGGTAGAGCATTGCGTTAGCAGCGCAAAAGGTTGTGGGTTCGATTCCCAGGGAACACACATACTGAAAAAATGTATAGCCTGAATGCAATGTAAGTCGCTTTGGATAAAAGCGTCTGCTAAATGCATAAATGTAAATGTAAATGTGATTCATATTGTCTGCAATGAAATACAAGTCAAAGTAAATTTAGAAATCACTACTTTCTTTTTTTATTTGCGTTTTCCATACTGTCCCAACTTTTTCTGATTTGGGGTTGTAAATGAAAACCTTTTGTTTTCATTTCTGTTTGTGGTCTGTAAATCTTCATGCATCATTTAGTGGCTTTGCATCAATGACGACCTTCCCGTTTAATAATCATTTTCACTGTTTTCACATTCTAACACGTTTCATGTGTCAAATGTGATGCACCATATTAACAGTTTCACACGCTGGAGTGTTTCTTGTCAGAATAACATGATAAAAACACTATTTATCACACATTTGACTAGCGTTTGTGTTTACATCATCGTCATTCATCCTGTCCTCCATAGAAGCAGAGTTATTGGGGGGAAGTGAGCCGACCGCTCGGACCAATCATTCCCACCGCAACTGTCATTAACTATGACGAGGTACAAGGAATTTTCTCCATTGCAAGCAGTGCTTTGTTCTGAAGTGCATTAGTTTATAATATAAGAATCAATTTTGATTAAAACAAGAAATAAGATGATCCTGAGCTAATATAAAGCTGTGGCTTTTTCCACTAATGAAACTGCATGGATAATAACTCTCTTTAGAGGAAGATGCAGTACATTTCATGAACACTTTACAATAAAGTTACATTTGTTAACATTAGTTAACTATATCAGTTAACATTAATGATGGAAAATACTTAGAAAGCATTTGATAATGTTAGTTAATTTAATGTATGTCTTAATATTATGAGCTGACGTGGACTAAAAATAAACAGTTGTGTTTTTATTAAGTAGCATTTAATATATTATATATAATAAATTAGTTTAGTATAGAAATAGATTAGATATGACATATTAGAATATTAGTTTAATAGTAAGATTTATAAATACTATAACAAATGTCTTCCTTATTGTTAGTTAATGCATTAACTAATGTTAACCAATGGGACCGTATTGTAAAGTGTTACCATTATGTTATGTAAAATTAATTTTATGCCATAATTGTTTTAAAATCTGCAAATTTTAACATTAAATCCTGAAGTCAGAATCATTTAACAAATATTAAAAATATAGCTGCGTCCTTGTATATTGTAACTAATACTCTAACTAAAATTCTATCACAAAAGATTATGCATGAGCAACTTGACTTTAATTTAATGCTATACTAACTACATGAGAATATTAATATCAGTGTTCAATGGGTATCTCAAACAGAAACAATAATGACATGAGCTCTACATTAGACCATCTGTTTTCATTGCAATCACAGTTCAGTTCAGTGTCTATGTGAATGAAATCTGAATGCAAACAGTATCTGTGAGTAAACATGAGCGCTGGGCTTGAGAGACTAGACAGAGATAGGAATGAACTGGGCTCTTCTGTACTATAAATAGAGGTGACTGCATTCAGACATGTTGGTGGACATCCAGAACTGAAGGTGAGCTGTTACCGGACAGGCCTCTTGAGATACTAATATGTACTTTTAAAATGGGAAGGTTTCATATCATAGCTATTTAGTAACCTAGTTTTTATTTTTATTTGTGTATTTATTTATTTTTGCACCAAAATAAATTCATAATTTAGCTATATATGACCATTTTTCAACCTTTCTCTAACCCCCAGAACATATGGAACATATGTTTCCACCACAGAATAAAAACATTTGAGACTTTATCTCACAATTCTGACTTTTTTTCTCAGAATTGCACATTTATATATCACAATTTTTTTGAAATTCAGAATTCTGAGTTTACATCTAGCAATATCTAGCTTTATTTGTTTTTGCCACAGGTTAAAAAACATGCTAAATGTGATTTTTGTCTCACAATTCTGAGTTTAAATCTCACAATTCTGTTTTTTCTCATAATTTTGAGTTTAAATCTTGCCATTCTGAATTTTTTCTTGGAATTCTGTTTAAAACTCACATTTCTGACTTTTTCCCTCTGAATTCTTTATTTAAATCTCACAATTTTTACTTTTTTCTTTGAAATCTAAGTTTAAATCTCACAATTCTGGTTTTTTTCTCGGAATTCTGAGTTTAAATCTTGCAATTCTGATTTTTTTTTTCTTGGAATTCTGTTTAAATCTCACATTTCTGACTTTTTTCCTCTGAATTGTTTATTTAAATCTCACAATTTTTACTTTTTTCTTTGAAATCTAAGTTTAAATCTCACAATTCTGGTTTTTTTTTTCTTGGAATTCTGAGTTTAAATCTTGCAATTCTAATTTTTTTTTCTTGGAATTCTGTTTAAATCTCACATTTCTGACTTTTTTCCTCTGAATTGTTTATTTAAATCTCACAATTTTTACTTTTTTCTTTGAAATCTAAGTTTAAATCTCACAATTCTGGCTTTTTTTCTCAGAATGCTGAGCTTAAATCTTGCAATTCTGTTTTTTTTTCCAAGAATTGCAAAAAACTGTGTTGTGAGATAAGTTGTGAGATAAAAAGTCGCAATTACCTTCAAATAGGTTATATGTTATAGTGTTATATTATCTCCACAAAGCCCGCTTTTTATTGTAATTGGTTTATATGTTATAAAATATACCATGCAAATATACAAGTTCACATTGATTGTTAAAAATAACCTGATGTCTGATTAGCCTTGTCATTTATCAGATATCTCTTTGTTTGTATGTTTATTGTTATTTTTAGACATTACTATTATCAGTTTGATTGTTTAGTTATGCGACTGTACTGGAAACTTTAACATTTAGGTAGCAACTGTGAGCAATGTTTCCACAGAACCTGGAAAAAGTAATTAATGTGAAAGTTTAGTTAATATGAAAACATAAATGGGACACATTCATGAATGATTTCAGGTAATGAGTTCATTCGTAACGATGTGTTTTGTAGGAATACAAGGTGTCGAGCTTTGAGCAGAGGCTACTGAGTGAGATCGAGTTTCGTTTGGAAAGAACTCCAGTTGAAGAGTCGGATGATGAAGTTCAGCATGATGAAATTCCCTCTGGAAAATGCATCGCGCCCATCTTCAACAAGAAACTGAAGCACTTCAGAGCTGTGGAAGGGATTCCTGTCACGTTTACCTGTAAAGTTGTTGGAATTCCGATTCCTAAAGTGAGTTTCTGACAGCCTGTGATGTTCTTGTGATGCATGCACAGAAAATAACACTTTTATTGTGTTCTCTTTATGGTTCAAAGTTTGGGATTGGTAAGATTTTTTTAATATGTTTTTGAAAGAAGTCTCTTCTGCTCACCAAGGCTGCATTTATTTGATCAAAAAATACAATAAAATTGACATATTTTTACAATTTAAAATAACTGTTTTAAATTGTAAAATGTCAATTTATTTCTGTGATGCGCAAAGCTGTATTTTCAGCATCATTACTCCAGTCTTCAGTGTCATATGATCTTCAGAAATCATAATAATATGATGATTTGCTGCTCAAGAAAAACATTTCTGATTATTATGTTGAAATATGTTAAAAACAGTTGTGCTGCCCAATATTTTTGTGCAAATTGTGATACATTTTGTTTTCAGGATACTTTGATGAATAGAAAGTTCCAAAGAACATTTATTTATTTGAAAAAAAAAGTTATAACATTAAAAATGTCTTTACTCTCACTTTCGATCAATTTAATATGTCCTCCTTAATGAATAAAAGTACTCAATTTCTTTTATATAGCTAAAAAAATATATTAATCTAGTGCTTGTAGATTATTAATCAATCATTACTATGTTCTAAATAACTTGTTTTCTGGACAGTTTATATTAAGTTCAGTCTTTAAGCATAACAGAAACATAAATATATAGTCCAAACTACTTGTTGATGGACTTTTATTTTGTACTTTTCACACAGGTTTACTGGTTTAAGGATGGAAAGCAGATTTTGAAGAAAAACGAGCACTATAAGAAGATCAGAGAGGGTGATGGGACGTGTTCATTACACATACAAACCGTCACAAGTGACGATGACGGCAATTATACAGTCATGGCAGCGAATCCACAGGTAACGACAGCAAGCATTCTGGAGAAAATCATCAGAAATGACTCTGATGTACAGCAGAAATGAAAGTCGAGCCTGTTTTCATGTTCACAGGGCAGAATAAGTTGCTCTGGCCATCTGATTGTCCAAACGGGTCCCGTGCGAAACCGTCCCATGGTTCACTCACAGAGGTGAGTCGGATCAGTGCTCAGTTTATATACAGTTCTTCTGCAGCTGCAATGACTGACAAAGAGACAAGTTTAATAGACTTGCATGTGTAATACATAGATGCAAACTCCTCACCTTTCAGTGACAATCACTTTTTTGAGATCAAAATAGGTCACCTATGAGATTTGCTTAGATCCAATGAGAAAGTGATTTTATGAGGGGGGGGGGGTCTTACAAGGGTAAATAATGAACTGTGGTTGTTTCAATAAGTTTTGTATAGTATTTTCTTTACTCTTTACTTCAAAAACTATGTCTAAAAAGGCTAATATTTGATGTATTTGAGGTCTGAGATGTGGGAACGGTGAAGAGAGAAGGCAATTATTTTGCATTTTAGGTCAGCATTGCCGTCTAATCAACCAATATTGTCTTTAATAGCCTGCATAGCACTTCATCTTTTATAACATGGGATTTTGGCCAAATATATTCAATTTTGATTATTGTAAAATGTTGGAAAAAGATGGGGTTTTTTTTTTGTTTTTTTTTAAAAAATTAGTTAATTTGGACATATACTCTTAAAAATAAAGGTGCTTCACGTTGCCATAGAAGAACATTTTTTGTCTAAATGGTTCCATAAAGAATCTGGTTTCACAAAAGCTTCTTTGTGGTGAAAGAAGGTTCTTCCAGATTATAAAAAGGTAAGAAAGAGATGATTCTTTAAAGAACCTTTGACTGAATGATTCTTTGTGGAACCAAAAATGGTTCTATATGGCATCACTGTGAAGAACCTTTTGAAGCACCTTTATTTTTAAGAGTGTATAAGATAATAATTATTTTTTTTTTAAACCTTCAAGTAACTACAAATGAGCATGTAAAGCAAATAGGCTACCTTTAAAAGAACTTCTGTGTGGAGCATGCCCCTGATCCACGCAATGTCCCCCCCCCCCCCTTACCTGTTTGCATCTCTGGTAATACTTCTGTCATCACTCAGGGTCCGAGCGCGTGTACAGGAAGTGGAGGGCGAGCCGGCTCAAGAGCGCTTCTTTCGTCCACACTTCCTGCAGGCTTCAGGAGACATGTCGGCTCACGAGGGAAGCCTCTGTAGGTTAGACTGCAAGGTACTGGAGATATTCCAGCAAGATATAACCGACAGTGATCCCAAAACATATCTGAGCTCTTACAACTGTCTGAACATCATTGCATTAGGAGTCCTAGCAGACTTAGAGTCAGATTTACTAACAGCTTGCGCCAGCGCAAACAGTCTTTTGGTGTTAAAGTATTTCAGTTTACATTCATTTCATTTCAAGCAACAATTTTTTTTTTTTTTATGGTTTTAATATTAGTTTCAGTTTAATTTACTATAATAACCCGGATTCACAATATCGTTTAAAAATAAAAATTCTAATTTGACATATTTACAAAGTGCACTTTTTAAATGTACTTTAAGAAACCTGGTCATGAAAGTCACTTAAGTACTTACTAGTGGCTTTGTATTCCCTTTTATCATTTAAAACTCTTTAAACTCTTTTTGTCTAATTTCAAAATGCTTGAAAAGTCACTCAAGTGTCCAAGTACTTTTGTGGGCAGCTGTCTGTTATCCAATGCAATGACAAAAAACATATTGCATGTTTTGCCATGTTTTATATGAATCTTCATGCTCTGAACCCTCCTCTGCTGTGTAGGTGAGTGGGTTACCTCATCCTGAAATCATGTGGCTTCTCAACGGGAAGCCCATATATCCAGACCTCACTCACCGAATGCTCGTGAGAGAAAACGGGATCCATTCTCTGGTTATTGACCCTCTGACTCAAGCCGATGACGGGACGTACACCTGCATCGCCTCAAATAAAGCAGGACAGAGTTCATTCTGCCTCGAGCTCAGAGTAGTGGGTGAGAGCCGGATCCTTTCTGAATGTCTTTATAACATTAAAATACTAGAAAGCCCATTTCTACCACAAAAAACATAAAGATATAAGTCAAAATTATGAGATAGAAATTCATAATTATGACAAAAAAGATCTAAATTATGGCATACTAAGTCATTATGAGATGAAAAGTCATAATTATGACTGACATTAAAAATGTCTTCTTTATGACTTAGCATATCATAATTTAATATTGACTTTTTATGTTAATTTTGAGTATCTCAGTAATTTTATAATTCCATACTAACTCATTTTTTAACTATCATAAATTCAGCCTTGTACATCAATTTCAACCTTTTACGTTATAATTATGACTTAGTATGTCATAATTTCAATGTATGCTAGTTTTGATTTTTCTCACAATTATGACTATTGTATTTATTTTTATTTTATGCAATAATTGACTTTTTATGTCAAAATTATGACGTCTCATAATTCTAACTTTTTATCTAATAATTATGACTTTTCATGTCATGCCAAAATTATATCTCATATTTATAACATTTTTAATTCTTGTCGTATTTTCTACTTGTCATAATTAACTTATCTCAATATTATAACATTTTGACTTATAACAAAGTCATAAGTCAAAATGTTATAATATTGAGAAGTTAATTATGAAATAAGTAGAAATTATGACAAGAAGTAAAAAGTGTTATAAATATGAGATATGCCAAAATTATGACATGAAAAGTCACAATTATTAGATAAAATGTTATAGCTGAGATAAATTATAATTGACATAAAAAGTAAATTATGACTAGTCCAAATTGACAGTCAAAAATATTAACATTAAGTCATGTCAATTTTGACTTGTCATAATTTACTTTGTGTCATAATTATAATTTATCTCATAGTTATAACGTTTCATCTAATAATTACGACTTTGACTTTTCTCAGATTTTTTACTTTTTATGTCATCATTTCAACTTGTTGATTTATTAAATCACAATTAGAGTTATAAAGTCAGTATTGTGAGATATAAACTTGCAATTGTAAGAAAATAGTCAGCCTTTTTGTTTTTCTCTCAGAATTTGACTTTTTGACTTAATAACACACAAATATTTGACCCTCTTTTGAACACATGCAGAAAAAGAGCTGAAGCAGGCGCCACATTTTGTAGAAAAGCTGCAGAACACGGGCATCGCCGAGGGCACCCCGGTGCGTCTGGAGTGCAGAGTTGTGGGAATGCCACAGCCGGTCATCTACTGGAAGAAAGACAATGACACGATCCCTCACTCGAGGGACAGAGTCAGGTGAGTCTGCTCACATCTGCAGGACCAGGAGTGAAACCAGCAGCTGCTTTATCAACACTGTGCTTTTTACTTACAGTATGAGAACACAAATGCAGTATAGCATACAGTAAATGAATGAATATTTTTGAAATTCACATTCTGTGTCTTTGTTATCCCAGCATGCATCAGGACATGACAGGTTATGTTTGTCTGCTGATTCAACCGACCAGAAAGGAAGATGCTGGCTGGTACACGGTGTCTGCAAAAAATGAAGCAGGAATCATATCATGCACAGCAAGACTAGACATATATGGTGAGTCTATTACATTTCTTAATATTTCAGCACTATATATTAGTAAAGTTAAAAAATAGTTAAGCATTTTAGCTACAATTTTAGTTATTCTCCTGCAATGACTTCAAACACAGAGTACAGTACTTTTGTTAGCTGGTCAGAAATAAATGAAAATCTGTATTAAACTAAAACTCCACTTAAACTATTTTAAATGTAATCATTCTAATTATTTTAAGAAAGGATTTTAATAATTAAAAATTTAACTACTATATTATACTCCATGCAAAATTATTTAAAATGTAATTTTTCTGATTATTTTAACAAATTATTCTAATAATTAAAAAATAAATTAAAATACTATATTATGCTCCTTTTAAAATGATTTTAAACATATTTTTTCTAGTGCTGTCAAACGATTAATCACGATTAATCACATCCAAAATAAAAGGTTTTGTTTACATAATATATGTGTGTGTACTTTGTACATTTATTATCTATATATAAATACACACACATACAGTATATGTTTAAGAAAAATGTTATATTTGTTTATTAAATATATTTATATATAATATAAATTATATAAATATATATATGTAAATACGTGTAAATATTTTCTAAATATATACAGTATGAGTAAATACATAATAAATATACACAGGACACACACATGTATTATGTAAACAAAAACTTTTATTTTGGATGCGATTAATCATTTGACAGCATAATTTTTTTTCAAATTATTTTGAGAAATTATTCTGATAATAAAAAATTGAATTAAACTACTATATTATACTCTATTTTAAACTTATTTTCTTTTAAAAAGAAAACTCTTGTTAATATAAATTAAACTATACATTAAATGTTTGTATTTTGATAAATTAATTTTCCACACTGCAGGACAAGTGAAGTGAACTGCAAAAAATTGATTTATAAAGATTAAAAAAAGATGACCAGTTAAAGCACCAAAAATATACATTTCTCTTCTACAATTCTATCACATTTAACCCCAAAGATGATGAACGATGTAGTTGTGTCAACTATCTGACCACAGATATATACTCACAGCACATATGCTGAATATGTTGATATGTTTTGTTTTCTGCAGCTCAGTGGTATCAGCACGTTCATCCACCGATGAAGAAAACACAGTTTACCGGGAGTCGATATGCTGCTCTCACCGGCCAGGGTCTGGATATAAAGTCAGCCTTTTCCATGAGCGACAACGGCCCCGTCATATTCTCTGCCTCCCAACCAGAGCGAAGGCTAGAAAGTGAGGAGCTGTAGATGCTCGCAGGTTAATGATGCACAGATGAGTTAAAGACAACACATTGTGCTGAGTAGTTGAAGTAACAATCTAAAAGCAAACAAGGATCTGATGTTTCTGCACTCATTTGTTGTTGTATGTGTCTTTACACGGGCCTGTCATTTAAAGGAATAGTTCAGCCATATATGAAAATGGGCTGAAAATCTGCTCATCCACAGGCTATCCAAGATGTAGATGAGTTTGTTTCTTCATCAGGTTTGTAGAAATGTGTCACTGCATCAGTGTCTCAGCAATGGATGCTCTGCAGTGAATGGGTGCCGTCAGAATGAGAGTCCAAACAGCTGATAAAAACATCACAATAATCCACAAGTAATCCACACCACTCCAGTCCATCAGTTAATGTCTTGAGAAACCAAAAACTTCAAACCGTTACTTCCGGCTAAAATATGAGTCCATAATAACGCTTCCTCCAGTGAAAAAGTGTTCTGATCTGAATCAGGAGAGAAATCTGCACAGATCAAGCACCGTTTACAAGACAAAACAGCTCTAAACAAATATGTGACCCTGGAGCACAAAACCAATAAAAAAAAGCAGCACAGGTATATTTGTAGCAATAGCCAACAATACATTGTATGGGACAAAATGTATCGATTTTTCTTTTATGCCAAAAATCATTAGGACATTAAGTAAAGATCATGTTCCATGAAGATATTTTGTAAATTTCCTACCGTAAATATATCAAAACTTAATTTCTGATTAGTAATATGCATTCCTAAGTAAGAACTTCATTTGGACAACTTTTTTTGCACCCTCAGATTCAAGATTTTCAAATAGTTGTATCTCAGACAAATATTGACCTATGCATACAAAATACATACATACATCCATCAATTTATTCAGCTTTCAGATTATGTATAAATCTCAATTTCAAAAAATGTAACCTTTATAACTGGTTTTGTGGTCCAGGGTCACATATGTGGGTGATTTTGATTTGAGAGACAACAGGAGATGGACTTTTTCACTGAAGGAAACATTATTATGCATTATGGACTTATATTTTGGCCAGAAGTGAAGTTAAAACATCTTAATGCTGGATTTGTTTCAGCTTTTGTCTTCTCCAGATGTTAACTGATGGACTGGAGTGGTGTGGATTATTGTAATGTTTTTATCAGACTCTCATTCTGACGGCACCCATTCACTGCAGAGGATCCATTGCTGAGACACTGATGCAGTGACACATTTCTACAAATCTGATGAAGAAACAAACTCGTCTACATCTTGAATGATCTGAAGGTAAGCACATTTTCAGTAAATTTGAAGTTTTTGGCTATATTTTGACTATATTTAGATCTAATGGTAGATGAGCATCTACCGGTTGTTTTTCCTCACTGCATTTAACTTTATTTGCACATGATTTTTTCCTTTAAATAATTAAATTTGTGCCATTTGAGGCATTATGCAATTTTGTTCTGGTCAGTTTGTTGTAATTTTTTGGGTGTTAATCTGGTCTTTTTATGAGTCTGTGTCTGTTGTATTATCAACTGTGAATGTGAGCTTCAGCTGGTTTTCTTCAACAAATCTCTTTAACATCAACTACTGCTATTGTTTCATGTTTCAGTATAATAAAGAAAGCATGACAGATTCAGATCAGGGAGATTTAGAGATTTCTTTTAAACAAAACTATACTTTGCCAATGCCACGCTGTCATCTGATCCTAAACGAAGCCTGATCAAATCTATTGTTAATCTATTAATAAAGAACGATACAAGAATGGGAAGAATTGGTTTATCTAAATTCTCTTACGCTGCATGTGGAAGGAAAAAATGAATTTTGTCTCGTTTATATAATGAATACTGCTGCTTCAGGTAATTCTCTGTAGAGCAATATGATAATCTTAGATTAATAAGATTATATATGAAATATTATATTGGATATTATAAGTTGTTGTGGAAGTTTACAAATCCAATGTATTGTTATACAGTCACTAGAATAAATAAATGCAAATACCTAACTTGTGAAAATGTACAATAGTTGTTTTTCTTGAACATAAAGTTATATTTATTCAAACAAGGACTGTGTCTCTTCTTCAATGTGTTGCATTGTAAACAAACAGCATTCATTATTATTATTATTACTATTATTGTTGTTGTTATCACTGCTAAAAAACATCCTGATATTTAAATAAATAATATTAAAATAATAATAGAGATATTATTGGAATACATTTGTAATTGAGTAAAGTATTGCAATTAAATAATTCATTTTTAAATATTGAGACTCTCCATCATCTAAAGTGGGTTGACTGTATTAAAATAGGAAGACTAATTTAAAAATCTATAGAAAGCACAACAAATATATCTGAGTTACTAAATGCTGTGTGTATTTACACTTAAGAATAGTAATTTATTATTATTATTACTGTTCAATAACAGCCTGAACTATGAATAAATAAAATTGAATACACTTAATTACACTCTCACACACACACACACACACACACACACACACACACACACACACTCATTTATATATATATATATCCTCCTGAGACCCCCCCCCCCCCCAAAAAAAAAGCTTTGTGAATTTAGTATTTTTTCATGTCATTACATTGTTTAGAGCATAAGAAAAAAATGGAAAAATAACATTTTTGAAAAATGATATTTTATTCATGTTTTATTCTATGTCCTCTGTAGAGGACACTAGGACTCAGTTTTTCTAAAAATAAAATGGCATGAATAGACATCAAAAATGCAAAAACAATGGGATTTTTTAAAAAGCACCAATCAATTTTTAGGTTTCAGGACTAAACTTTGTTTAAGGATGATTCTCAACTATGTTATAAAATATATAACAAAATTATTTGATATACCATTTTGTTTTATGCAATATGTGTGTAAAAAATTCCATAAACTGGTGTTCCCATTAAACACAGTGTACACTGTATCTAATTTGCATATTAATGTGTTGCTGTTGGGACAGCATTTTGAAAAAAGAATTGTCATAATGGGAGTAATAATTGGCCAGATTTTCATAATAATATCTAATATTTCATAAGTAAATTGATATATCATTTATTTTCCTATTCAATTGTTATGTCTCCCAAAATGCATAATAAACTGGTGTCCTCTACAGTGGACATGTATGAAATGATGTCCTGTTTCATAACAGGAAGTCATATTTGAATTTGAAAACCCATAACATTTTCCTGACATGTTGTTTTATGAAAATTATTCAGATTTAAATGACAATTACAAAATATAATCATATTTCCATAAGGATGTACATTTTTTTCACTAAATTAAATCTAGCATCTTTAAAGACCTAGGAGAGGAAACTTCCAAACATTTAGTTCAAAACATAAGCCCTGAATGTGCTCTGTACAGGACATCCAGACTTAAAACTTTATTTTATTTTATTATTTTTTTCCTGACTTAACACTGTGACATAGCTCACAGTATCAGTCTAAATAGGAACCAAACACTCTTTCTGCTGTGTTCCAGTCGGACACATTTACTGGAGGAACAACATCAGCGATCCAAGGGATTTCTGTTCTAGTTCAACTATAATTTGTTCTCAGTCTCTCATTAATTACACAAATGGCTGACGAAGACGATGATTACATGTCTGACGCTTTCCTGAACAAAATGTGAGTTTAAATCACGTCTTTTTCTGTGATAACATGTCACTGTCAGAGTGAGTGAGTGGTGTTTGCTGTGCATTAGAGATAAACACGGAATAATATTTGTATTTATTAGCAAACATGTTTTTAAATGAGTGGATGATGTAATTTAGCTTCCTCAGATTATTATTCCTACTGAATTTATCAAAACTGCTGCGAATAATGATGTGAATCAAAACAAATATAACAACAAAAAATGGTAATACCATGTTTTTGGTCATGTACAATGGTTTTCTTTTAAGTATAGTATGATTTATTTTTAAGCATAAAATTTGTGTAAACTCTGTATACTGAAATTGATGTAGGATTTACTTTTAAACTCAGAAATTGCTTGTAAATTTAACAAATTATTACAAAGAAACACTTGTGACACATTGAATTAAACATGACATTTTTAAGTGGGAAACCTGAAATTGTATTTTCTTGTAAAATTTATATTTACAACTTTATAAAGTCATTTTTTTTACAATGTATGACAGTGAATATGCTTGTAAACCTTGAAATACAGAAATTAAATACAAATGTTTCAGTTCAGGATCTCAACATCTATAATTCACCTAAATAACATAAATAGCTCCTCGCTGTGTCTTACATGTTGTTTTGTTGAATTGTTTTGATGCTCTTTACACAAAAACAGCCCAGATGTTCGGCCTGGCGTCCCGATGGTGAAGCGTGTGAAGGACACCATAAAAAAGGAGGCTCTACAGAAAGAGAAAAACACACAGAACCGGCAGAAGAGCTACAAAGAGCAGGAGCGAGAGAGTCGGGAGACCGCGCTGCAGAGCTCCATAAGCAGCCAAAATAAAGGCTTTGCGTTACTGCAGAAGATGGGATATAAAGCAGGACAAGGCCTGGGAAAAAGGGGTCTGTGATTGAGACTTTTAAATGGACTGTTTGCTTTTAAAAAGCAAAAATATGACCCTGAACCACAAAACCAGTCATAAGTGTAAATTTTTTAAAATTTTGATTTATCCAACATCTGAAAGCTGAATAAATAAGCTTTCCATTGATGTATGGTTTGTTATGATAGGACAATATTTGGCTGAGATACAACTATTTGAAAATCTGGAATCTGAGGGTGCAAAAAAATCAAAATATTGAGAAAATCACCTTTAAAGTTGTTCAAATGAAGTTCTTAGCAATGCATATTACTAATCAATAATTAACTTTTGATATATTTACGGTAGGAAATTTACAAAATATCTTCATGGAACATGATCTTTACTTAATATCCTAATGATTTTTGGCATAAAAGAAAGATTTTTTGTATTTTTTGCTATTGCTACAAATATACCTGTGCTACTTAAGACTGATTTTGTGGTCCAGGGTCACAAATACCCCAAAAATAAACATAATGTGGTTTTGTGTGCATTAACAAATATTCTCATGCTGCAGGTGCTGGACGGGTCGAGCCGGTTCCTCTGAACATCAAAACAGGTTCTTTTGAGTTTGAGTGTTATTAGACATAACAAGTGACGATACATCTGCATTACGCTGCTTTGTCAAGGATAACTCGAAAAAATAACAAGACTTATTTCCATTGTGGTCCTTGATATTAGACAAAAACAATTTTCATGACGACAGGCATTTTTGGCATACATTTCATATTAATTACAATAAACAAATATCATTTTCACACTCAATCACACACCACAGAGACAATCTTCACTACAGTACAATTATCCTAATCTGTCAAATTTAAGACAGCCCATCTAAAAACATTAATTTTAGTCTTTTACTGAAACCCTCATGAACCGTCATAACCTTAATGTCCAAAGGCAAGTTATTCCACTTGAACCAGAATACGCAAACGCCCTTTGTCCATACAAAGTCCTAAACTTACATAAATTAAGAATAAATGACCATGTCTTAATTTAACCTGAGAAAAATCAGACTTAAAATACACTGGAGCTCTATTATTAATTTTTAGATTCAGAAGTGCCAATCTTTTTTCAATAGTTAACCATCCGAGCTGCTGGAAGAGTCTTTTCTGGTTCTTAACAGCAGGTGTTGTTGATCATGTTGAGATGTTGTTCAGAAACGCTGATGTTTGTATGTGTTTGTGCTGTTGTCAGACAGAGGAGGCATTGGAATGGAAGAAGTCAAGAAGAGGAAAGCAGACGAGGAGCTTCAGAATTACAGGAGAAAAGCGCAAATGAAACAACAGGTGGAGAAGAAATCATTAGAGGATTTCAGGTATGAACCTGCAGATGACATCAAATCAAGCTCATGTTTTTTTAACCCTATAAAGCTACTGTATCATATTTGATATGCAAGGCCTCTAAATGATCAAACTTTGCAAACCTGTCACACACAATCTCCTCCATGCCTTCTGTCGTCTGATTAATAGTGCTTACTTTTTTAGCAAGTGAAAACTCTTTAGTGTGATTGTACAAACATCCACCTTCAGCTCGTGCTTCACGTGTCTCTTTGCTGTCAAATCTTGATTTTTATTAAGTAAACGTAAAAATGACTTTGATATTGTTAGTGATATTATAAGATGAACACTTACTGGACTGAAGCAATTTAGGTTTACTTGATAATCCAGACATCATTTTGTAGTGAAATCATGTTTAAATGTGAGTATCAAATATGTATCCCTGGAGCACAAAACCAGTCATAAGTAGCTGGGGTATATTTGTAGCAATAGCCAAAAATACATTGTATGGGACAAAATGATTGATTTTTCTTTTATACCAAAGATCATTAGGATATTAAGATCATGTTCCATGAAGATATTTAGTAAATTTCCTACCGTAAATATATAAAAACTTCATTTCTAATTCGTAATATGCATTGCTAAGAACTTCATTTGAACAACTTTAAAGGTGATTTTCTCAATATTTTGATTTTTTTGCACCCTCAGATTCCAGATTTTCCAGATTCCAGGTATATCTACAAATATACCTGTGCTACTTAAGACTGGTTTTGTGCTCCAGGGTCACATATGCATTCCTGACTCCAGTAAGATATATAGTGTGGAGTGTATGGGCTCCTCTGGATACAGACTCACCCGCAGCCTTCTGCAGACCAATATAAACTTTCTCCAAATGGCATGAAATAACTGGAATTTGCATTAAATAGGATCTTAAGCCTGGGAATGCACACCCAGGAGGTCATTTGGATGAAAGACCCTGGAAAAAGGGCAAACCCTCTGCAAAGTATCCCTAAACTTTCTTGTATCAACTTTTAGTCTGTTTCTCTGGACATGAAGGCGTTGCACCAGTCACACTGAGACATTTTAAATGATATCAAACATGACTGTTAATTTACGCATTGACATAGAATATTATCACAGACAAGGCTTAAGCTAGTCCCAGACTAAAATGCTTGTTTGAGCTGTCTCAAGTGAAAATATCTTGCTCCGACATATCTTAAAATATGTCAGTGTCATTGTTCAGTGTCAAGATGCACACCTGTAATGTTTTCTTCTACGGCATTTTTGTAAAAGTTGCTTAAATATCTTAATTTAACTAAGGCCTAGTCCTGGCTTAAGCTAAACCCTGTTTGTGAAACTGGGCCTATATGTTGCATGAAGTCATTCTGAGTGAACTGAGTGAAGGGAAGGAACAAATGAGAAAGAGGCTTTCCTGTGTTTTCTCTCTGTGTGGTGTGGAGACTGATGCTTGTGTGTGTGTTTGTATTGTCTGTATCTCAGGAGATCAAAGTATATGAGGTTCTTCCAGCCTTGAGCTTCTGAGAAACATTTATTTGTTCATCTCTCAATTGCATTATGTTTTGATAATAAAACTAAGCATTTAAATATCATTTTACTAAGACATATTATTGGAGATATAGAGTGATGACTGATATTTATATAATTTTATGTAAGTATCTGCTAATTTCATCACTTTTTGTCCACATAAATATCAGCATCTGCACCAAATTGCATATTTTTGCTCCGTTTGAGCCTCTGAATAAAATTGAGCTGTTTTTTTCTGCATATTTTCACTATATCAGACTGTATTATAAGCTATAAATGCCTGATGCAAACATAAAACACAAATGCAATTTTTCTGACTTATTTCATAAGTCAGGCTTTAAGCTTCTCTGTGTCTGGATGTGGTGTTGAGTAACATGTTTATTACAGAGTGCGTAAGAGAACTGAAAGAGAAGAGCGTCAAATACAGGGCGACCTGAGGAAGAGCCAGCGGGCCTGTGAGCAGCTCGACAGCCAGAAGGTCAGGAAGACTTTTTTGTCCTTATTTTGAGGGTCGAACCTGAAGTTGAATACATTTGCATGAATGCATTTCATATTTCCAGAAATCTCTGAAGCTCGTCTGCTGTTGTGATTCTTCTTTTAGGGCATCACTGTTCCCAGAGACAGCTGGTACTGGCCTGAAGTTGTGAAAGATGAAGAGGAAGATGAAGAGGAAGAGCTTCTGGAGGAAGAAACCAAACCAGAGGGAAGTGACGACGAGGAGGAGGAACTAGCAGTGAGTTTATGACACTTTCATTGCTAACAAGTTGCTTTGGAGGGGAATAATTTGTTTTATTATTTGTCTTGCAATAACTTTGATTGATCGACTTTGAACAGGCTTGAATGTTTGAGCTTGACGAATGCAATCAACAGTACAATTTTTGTAAAAATGCTGTAAAAAAATTCTGTAATTTTTACTACAATTAATTTGATAAATCATTACATATCATTTTAGAATGAATTTTTAATTAGTCTCTTAGAAGTCTCTTCTGCTCACCAAGCCTGCATTTATTTCATCCAAAGTACAGCAAAAACAGTAATATTGTGAAATATTTTTGCTAATTTAAATAAATGTTTTCTATTTTAATATAATTTAAAATGTAATTTATTCCTGTGATTTTAAAACTGAATTTTTGCATCATTACTCCTGTCACATGATCCTTCAGAAATAATTCTTATATTCTGATCCGCTGCTCAAAAAACATTTTTTATTATTATTATTATTATTATTATGTTGAAACAACGGAGTAGAATTTTTCAGGTTTCTTTGATGAATAGTAAGTTCAGAAGAACAGCGTTTATCTGAAATAGAAATCTTATGTCTTTGTAAAAAATTGAAAGCATCCTTGCTAAATAAAATGATTAATTTTCTATAATTTCTTTCCCCCAAAAAAATAAATATGTATGTGTATATATATATATATTTATATATATATACTGACTCCAAGCGTTTGAATGGTATCGTGTATAATGTTACAAAAGCTTTTCAGATAAATGCTGATCTTTGGATCTTTCTATTCATCAAAGAATCCTTAAATATTGATAATAATAATAATAATAATCAGAAATATTTATTGAGCAGCAAATCAGCATATTATTATGATTTCTGAAGATCATGTGACACTGAAGACTGGAGTAATGATGCTAAAAATACAGCTTTGATTAGATAATAATTTACCTTTAATAATTTTCATAGATCTATTCTCTTGTAATTGGACACCAAAATTTTACTTATTTAATTCTGGGAGGTGCCTTATCTGTGCCACTGTGTATTAAAATGATTTTACTGTTTTGCATTATTATTTAGAAGCATTTATTTCTTTACAGCCTTTAGACAAGCTGCAGTTTCTCACCTCGTATCTGCGAGGAGTTCATTTTTACTGCATATGGTGTGGGACGGCATTTAACGGTAAGAAGTGTTAACATATAACGGATGTTTGAGCAGATACATAAATGATAAATAAACTACTCTGTTCTTGTTCAACAGATGAGGAGGATTTGAGCTCAAACTGTCCTGGTGACACCGCAGCAGATCATGACGACTAGAACCTGGAATTATCTGGAGCACTTGTTTTTTAATTTGCTTTTGATGTTTTTGCATAGCTGTGTTTAATATTTATGTTTTCATATTCGTTCATTAAATGTTGCATTGATTTTTTTTTATTATAATTGTGTGTAGAATGGTTTTATATAAGTATTGACCCTGATACATCACTTCAGTTGTTCTGTGTAACTGAATCTCAGCCAATCACAAACATTGGGATTGCATAGTTATTAATTTAATTATTATTATTTTAATTAATTCATTGTGGACTGTGTGAAAATACTGTGGTATTTGTAGATGACCAAAAATTCATTATTTTCCCCAATTAGCCTAAAACAAATATAAAGATTCAAAAAAATGATTTTGTACATAACATCTCTAGGTATTAACATTTTCTTGTGGTTTTATAGTTATGTTTGATATTTATAGTGTAGTTTGAAGCGTTTGGATTAAACGATGATATTTTGTTGATTTATCTGTTACTTGCCAGATTTCATATTTACAGAAACAAATGGGGGTAAAAACTAACATAAGTAGTTGAAAATAAATGTTATATAATTGTTCTATGTCTCCTACAGTTAAAAAGGAGGTCAGTTTTTAGGTGGGTGTGGCCTAGCAACACGCTTGGGCTTTGATTGGCCAATACAATGTTTAACAATGACGTTGAATTCCGGAAATCGAAACTTATCGATATGAAATGATACGAAGAAATGAAAGTGAACTTGTGTCTGTGATCGATGTCGTTGTGAACTGACGCTGTTAGTACCGTGTTATATTGATTTAAAAACACGGTAATACGTCTTTTAATGGTCGTCCGCTGAAGATATGACGTTCTGCGTGGCGCTCACGTGCTGATCAACGTAAACTTCTGTCACTGTCTGTTATTTTAGTTATTTTTTAACCGTGCAATGGAGTCTCTGTCAGGTAATTATATTTCTCAGCTGAACGAGTACCAGCAGAAGACACAGTGCACTGTGGAGTATGAGGAGGGATCCACAGATGGACCGAGTCACAACAAAACGTATGGAGCTATCATTCATTATACGTTCAGTAGAAAAGAGTGAAGTCTGCTGATGATCAGTTTCTGAGCTGTTTGTGCAAATGATACAAAGAATTGATTGTTTTTAATCAAATGTGTATTATCAGGTTCACTATGAGGGCCATTATTAACCGACAGCGGTATCCTGAGGGCACTGGGAAAACTAAGAAAGAGGCAAAGCAAAATGCTGCCAAGAACGCCCTTAATGACATAAAAAGCACTCAAAATACTGAACCTGTGAGTACAAATATGTTATATAGGTTAAAAATATTGTTTATTGTGTGTGTATGTGTGTATATATATATATATATATATATATACACACACACACACATATATATATATATATATATCATTTTGATGCTACAAATTCTACAATACACATATATATATATATATATATATATATATATATATATATATTATTTCGATGCTACAATTTATACATTTGTTATACATTTACTTATATATACATGTATACACATGTATGTATTTATTTTCTTATATATTGTTAGTGCTCAATATAAGAATGCATATATAATATTACATTTTATGTTTAATATTATACTTAATACAAAAATATTTCAAAATACAGATTATATGCATTATATAATATGTATAATAATAATAATATTGTTTTAAAATACACATGTAATATTTAATATTATAAATCATTTGTAATATTCTTAATTAAAATGTAAAATATTAATTAAAATCTTAAATAATTTAAGAATATTTTGAAAACCTATAATTGCTATATATTACACTCATATTTTTTTAATTTTGTGATAATGCATTAGTTCTAACAATGAAAACACTTCTAAAGCATTTATTAATCTTAGTTAATGTTAATTTCAACATTTAATACATTATTTAATCAAATGTTGTATCTGTTAATATTATTTAATGATTTGAGCTAGTAATATGAACTAACAATGAATAGTTTTATTAACTAACGTTAACAAACATTCATAAATACTGTAACAAAAGTATTGCTCACTGTTAATTAATGCATTACTAATGGGACCTTATTGTAAAGTGTTACCAAATTTCATATTCATTTTCGTTATAATAATTATTTTCTACAATCTAGATCATTTGTTTAAAAATTAATGTACTTGTCTTTAACTGCAGACAACTTCATCTGTTCAAAACACTCCCAACAATATGACTGTATCTCAGAGGAACTATACTTGCTGGCTTAATGAATATTCACAGAAGAACAACTTATCATTCAAGGCTCGCGAGTCCACTAAGATGGATCCAGGAAACATTACTCAGTGAGTATTTCAACATTTGCACACATGCCTGTTCTTCTGATTCACAATGTCCTGCTGAGAAAAGACAGAAAAGTACAGTGCCTTTTAAAATATGCACAATCTGCTAAATAACTTCCAGCCCCTAGCAAGAAATAACACTTAATTCTCTCTTATCTCTTTTGCAGATTGTGTACTTATGTTTGTAGGTATGTTTGTGGTGAGAGAGAGTTTCCTGAGGCTAATGGAAAAAATAAGAAAGATGCTAAAGAAGCAGCGGCAAAATGTGTTTATGAAGAGCTACACAAAACACAAGATTCAGAGGTAACAGCATTTATCTACTTGGACTGTCTAATGCTCTAATTTATTTTTTATTTGTTTGTTTGATATTTTATTTTTATCTTTTTGGCATTTAAGGTCTTCGACGACAACAGCAAACGAGCACAGAGGTCAGAGATTGCGTCTCTTAGGTAAATGATAAACAACATCATGATGACTGACAGTAATTGACTTATATTTGAAAATGTGCTCATCCTTTAGGCCAGCGGTTACCAATCTCAGTCCTCGCGCCCCCCCCGCTCTGCATATTTTGCATGTCTCTCTTAGTTAACACACCTGATTCATATAACTAGCTTGTTAGAAGACAGCTACGTGGGTTGCACTTTATTTTACGGTACATGTACTTAGTGTACTTGCAGTATACTTACCTAAGAAAGTACTGGTAATATAAGGTAACTACGAGGTGCAGGGGTAGGTTCAGGGTTAGTACCTAGTTATTACCTAGTTATTGTAATTACTATAAGTACATAGTATGTACATGAGGAACAGGACTGTAAAATAAAGTGCTACCGCTACGTGCATGAACTGTGTTCCGATTGATATGATCCCTACACCGTGTTCATTGCTCCCTACTCCCTGAGCAGGGGAAATCCGTTGAAATTTACTTCACGCTACATCACCGCCTGCAGCGTCTTCACACAGATGAGTGTGGCATCATATACCTCTGTAAATAAATACAATTTAAATGTACGTATTAAACGCTGCTTCAGGCCATCCAAGATATAGATGAGTTTGTTTTTTCATCAGATTTCGAGAAATGTAGCATTGCATCAGTGTCTCAGCAATGGATGCTCTGCAGTGAATGGGTGCCGTCAGAATGAGAGTCCAAGCAGCTGATAAAAACATCACAATAATCCACAAGTAATCCACACCACTCCAGTCCATCAGTTAACATCTTGAGAAGACAAAAGCTGAAACAAATCCATCATTAAGATGTTTTTAACTTCAAACCGTTGCTTCCAGGCAAAATACGAGTCTATAATCCATAATAACGCTTGCTTCAGTGAAAAAGTGCATCTCCTGTTGTCTCTCACATCAAAATCCAGCCACATATTTGTTTAGAGCTGTTTTGGACTGTTTTGGCTTGTAAACGGTGCTTGATCTGAGATTTCTCTCCTGATTCAGATCAGGACCTTTTCACTGGAGGAAGCGTTATTATGGATTATGGACTCGTATTTTAGTAACGGTTTGAAGTTAAAAACATCTTAATGCTGGATTTGTTTCAGTTTTTGTCTTCTCAAGATGTTAACTGATGGACTGGAGTGGTGTGGATTACTTGTGGATTATTGTGATGTTTTTATCAGCTGCTTGGACTCTCATTCTGACGGCACCCATTCACTGCAGAGCATCCATTGCTGAGACACTGATGCAATGCTACATTTCTCCAAATCTGATGAACAAACAAACACATCTACATCTTCAATGTCCTGAGGGTGAGTACATTTCCAGCTAATTTTAATTTTTAGGCTGAACTATTCCTTTAATTCCTATACTCTCTATTGAGTTGTTAATTTTGACTTCTTGTCCTTTATTTAAGTGCTAGCCTGGACCGTGTCAGTTTGAGTTTTGCTGATGAATCTCGAAGCTCCACGCCTGACAGCAACTACATAGCACATCTCAATCACTACAGCCAGAAACATAAACATGCACTTGATTTTAAACTAGTGGAGAAACGAGGCCCTCCTCACAACCCTGAGTAAGTCTTGAACAGGCCATAACTCTGCAGATTTGTTAGAGCTGAAAATGAAAATCTGAAATTTGCTTTTTCAGGTTTGTATATAAAGTTGTCATAGACAGGAAGGAATACCCTGAAGGACTAGGAAAGAGCGCAAAAGAGGCGAAGCAACATGCTGCTCAGCGCGCTTGGAGTGAAATTAATGAGCAAACTGGATGGACCACACAGGCAGGATGCTTCAGAAATACAGATATGTTTATAAGTCTAGATGTTAATGATATCATGTTTATTAATGCATGTGCATGTTTTGAATTAACAGAGTTCTGAAGATGACAGCTCTTCGCAAACTCAAGAGACATCGTAAGTTTCAATGAACAAAATGACAATACATCTTTATATCATTCATCATTATATCATGAATGTTGGGCATATAACATTTGTGACCCTGGACCACAAAAGCAGTCATAAGTATCACAGGTATATTTAGCAATAGCCAACAATACATTGTATGGGTCAAAATTATCCATTTTTCTTTTATGCCAAAAATCATTAGGATATTAAGTAAAGATCATATTCCATGAAGATATTTTGTAAATTTCCCTACTGTAATTTGGACAACTTTAAAGGCGATTTTCTCAATATTTTGATTTTTTTTGCACCCTCAGATTCCAGATTTTCAAATAGTTGTATCTCGGCCAAATATTGTCCCATCATAACAAACCATACATCAATGGAAAGCTTATTTATTCAGCTTTCAGATCTCAATGTCGAAAATGGACCCTTATGACTGGTTTTGTGGTCCAGAGTCACATATAATAATATAGAGATGCATTGTAGTTTATTGTTTATCTGTTTCATAGTAAATCTCCGGATGCACAACACTCCTCAAAAAGCTCATCTGAAACTCCCAGCTCAAGTTCTTCCATTGTCTTCAAAAACTCATCTGCTGTCGGTTCACCTATGGCCATAAGTCCTGTAAGTCCAGTCTGCGGTGTTGGTAGCATTTGCATTTTTGACTTTGAATTATTCACAGATTTCACAGGCTATTCATGGGCTAATTCACAGGCTACATTAGAGACTATCCATTTCACAAAATATAAACATATTTTAGCGTATTATATATATATTTGAACTGTATAATATATATATTTGAATTTATGAAATCAATCTGTGTTGCAGAGTGTGAGTCCACTGGATGTGAAGCCGAAAATAAAGTAAGCTTTTACAGTTGGTACATTTTTAGATTTTACATTTTTTGTTTACAATCGTTAATGACAAAAATAAACATGCTATTAATAGACAAAAATAACATGCTATATTTTTTCTTTTAGATTAGCACCAAATTTTAATCTGTTACCAAATGGCCTGGCCGGGAGTAAAGAGGTATTTCAACAATATTACCATAACAGTAATGGGGAAGGAAATGAGTACAAATCAGTATTAGCTGAACTGTAAAGTAAAACAAAATGAAGATATCTGTGAATTGAGTTACATTTTCTGTGACAAATGAAAAATACAAAGAAAGTAAGACTGAAAATATATTATATATGTATGTGAAGTTTGGGATATGAATGTTTTTCTTTATAATGAGTAACCTCCATAAAGTAATGGTTGCAAAATTAATAGTTGAATTCAAAAAATGAAACCAGTGCAAAGAAAATTAAACTAATTTCCAGGACATAAGAAAAAAAAAACATTCTTTGGTAAATCATGATTTTGACAAGTCAACATTTTGAGAAAAATGTATGGCAAAAAAATTCTGACATGAAAAATCATGTTTATAGGTGTTTTTTTTGTCATAATTATGACTTTTTATGTCATTCTACCCTTTTAATACCATAATATAGACCTTTTATCATATAATTATGGCTTTTTGTCATAATTTGCCTTTTTATATCATAATATCAACATTTATATCATAATTATGACTTTTTATGTTATTATTAGGATTTATCAAAGCTTTGTTTTCTTATGTGGCAGAAAATGGCTTCCATAATTCAAAGTTGTATAAAAAATATAAAAACCAGTTCCAGTATTCTCCAAACGCAAGAATGGAGTTTTTCTTTAATAACTTTTTTTCTAGTATTTTCTTCTTCTAATGTTTTCCACAGGTTGGTCCTAACATGAATGTACAAAAGCCAGCAAAGCCATCTGGAGGTCAAACGTCAAACCAAGCTGCAAAGTCAAGGTAAATCATAACCTTCTAACTTTGTGTCGATGCTTTTGTCCTTTAGAAATCCATTGTTTTGAAGCTATGTTCATCTTTTTAGGTTTTTAGAAGACTTTGACTCAATAAATGCAATTGGCAAAGGTGGCTTCGGCCGTGTTTTCAAGGCAAGACGAATACTAGAGAACACATATTATGCTGTGAAGATAGTGAAGAGTACAAAGTAAGTCAATGAAGTTGTTGTATCGTCTTTGTCTTTAAATAATTAATGTAATTTGATAGTTGCAAAAACTTGATATGTGTCCTACAGGTTACATCATCTTAATACTTGCCATTTTAGATAGCCTTTACAGTGGTTGTGTGCCCATGATGTCCAAAAAAGTTATCTAGGTCAGCAGCTAACTAGGTTTTAAAACAAAATATACAGCAATGTACCTAATACACTGTCATATATACTGTATTTCCCTAGAAAAGCTCGTCGTGAGGTCGGTGCTTTGGCTAAGTTTAATAACGCCAACATCGTCCGCTACTACACATGTTGGGTCGAGGACACAGCGTACAGACACGATTCTTCAGAGAGCTCCAGCGTCTCAGAGTAATTCACCAAAAACAACTCTTTCTGAAACAAACTGCAGTCTCCACCTTCAACCAGCTGTAACATGTATATTTGTACTGGTCTCTCTGTCTGTTGGCTTTAGTTCTGGCAGTGACCCGGGAACAAAGTACCTCTACATTCAGATGGAGTTTTGTGAGGGAGACACGCTTCGTGCCTGGATTGATAAAAATAACTCTTCAGATGTTGATTACCCAGAGAGGAGGACGGATGGGGCACAGATCAACAGGCAGGTGCTGAAGGCCGTGGAGTACATCCACAAAGAGGGCTTGATCCACAGAGATCTGAAGGTGGGCAGCTCACTAAAATGTGACCCTGGATCACAAACGCAGTCATAAGTTGCACGGGTATATTTGTAGCAATAGCCAACAATACGTTGTATGGGTCATGTATTCCATTAAGATATTTTGTCAATTTCCTACTGTAAATATATTCTAAATTAATTTCTGACCAGTAATATGCATTGCTAAGGACTTCATCTGGACAACTTTAAAGGTGATTTTCCCAACATTTTTATTTTTCTGTACCCTCAGATTCCAGATTTTCAAATAGTTCTATATCCTAACAAACCATACATCAATGGAAAGCTTATTTATTCCACTTTCAGCTGATATATAAATCTCAATTTCAAAAAAATTGACCCTTATGACTGGTTTTGTGGTCCACAGTCACAAGTAGTTCAATCAAATTGGTCACACCTTACTGGATGTTAAAAAGTGGTCATGAAATGCAGTTTTAAATTATTTTATAATGTTTCCTTCTGAGGTGTGCTTATAATCTTAGTATGTTTTTTTTCATACAAAATGGTTAGAATTTAGATATAAATAGTCATTTTCTTCTCTGAATTTATCCCTCTGATTCGTGTCTGCTGGGAGACTTGCATGTAAACGCCTACTGCTATGATTGGCTAACATCTTTGCATATTAAATGAGCATTACATGTGAACTCTCTCACTAGCTGCAAATACATTGTAAATGAAATTCAGTGAAATTCCTCTGTCTGACTGTAGTGATTTATTGAATTCCTCTTCCTGTCATTTCAGTGTAATGAAATGTCCTTTTTTTCAGTCTATAGGTTTATTATTAACGTGTCTGGAAATTTTGTCATTTGTGTGGATGCTTATGTTTATGGTTAATTCACACATCCTTAAATTCAAAATTGTTCAACCTTCATTGTTCAATTACCCCCTTAAAAGGTCTTAAATCGGAGCAGAAAGTCTTAAGTTCATAAAATCATGGTATTAAATGCTGCAGTACTGCAAAATTAATATCTTCCTCATTATTTTCCAATTAAGGGAGTAAATAAGAATCAGTGTTATGTACTATTATAGTTTTATTAATATTTTGAAGTTTTTTCAGTTTTATTTGAGCTATTTTCTCTATATAAATATAATTTTTTAAGTAACAGAAATGTTTTTTATTACAGTTTTCGTTAACGATAATAACCTTCCTTGAATTGAAAAGGAATTCCTGACTTCTGATTTCCACTACAGTCCTGGTTTGCATACTGTTCTGATTGCTCTTTGCTGTTTCTCTATTTCAGCCTTTGAACATAATGTTCAGCAGTGAGCGAAAAATAAAAGTTGGAGACTTCGGTCTCGTGACCGCAGCAGAAAATGAAAATGATGTGCAACTGCTGGAACGGACTAAAAGGACAGGAACCCGTGTTTACATGAGCCCGGAGCAGGTGAGTCTGGAGGTGTATGTTAAAATCAACATGAAATGCTGTTTAACAACCCATTTAACTTAACTGTAATTTTGCATATTTCATTTAAATTGGAATGTTCATGCACAATAATGAAACATGCACAATAAGATTGTGAGGAATATGTATTTACAAGGTAAATAAGAATCTATCTGACTGAAGGTATGAGATTGTAATATATAAGTGTGTTTTATGTCAGTGTAATGCTGAAGATTTCATTGTTCTAAACTGAATATTTAGGCGACTCAAACATCGTATGACAGAAAGGTGGATATATACGCTCTGGGTCTCATTTATTTTGAACTCATCTGGAATCTCTTCACGTCACATGAAAAGAAAAAGGTTTGATTCATCTTTTAGTCTCTTATATAATAATGCAATCTATGTATTCATCCTGAATACGAATATTTTATCTACATGTAAGTGTCTGATATGTTACACTACAAAGAATGATTTTCTTAGTATTTTTGTCGTTTTCTAGTACACACATCTAAACATTCTTAAGTCATGTTAAGATATTAAATGACTTAAGATATTAAGTTATATTTTCTGAAAAATTCCCAATTAAATATTATATTAAATTTAAATGATATGTAATATTAAAATTAAGCGAATTTATGCTTACAACAGGAACATATATCTGCCAGTGGGGTGGGAAAAAATAAACTTAATTCAAAGGGAAAACACTTACATTTCTCATAAAACAAGACTTCATATCTTAAGTTATTTTGCTTCTCAAGTGAATGTATCTATATTTTATAATGTTTAGATATTTGTATTAGAAAACAAGACAAAAATACTGAGTATCACAAATCATTTTTTGCAGTGTATAAATATTGAAGTATTTTTTTTTAAACTTTGTGACTGACTTAGATTTGGGATGATATAAGAAGTAGGGATTTTCCACCACAGTTCTCCAAGAAATTTAACTTTGAGGTGAGTGTAATTTCATTAGTGAAGATTTGGTGCAAGTGCTATTGTGGTCAATCAATTATCAATCAATTTAAATATTAGCCTACTATGATCACTTAAAGCTGACTGTTATCTAACATGCTGACTCGTTTTTCATGGCTGTGGAATCAGCACAAGCTCATAGAACGAATGCTGAGTCCCAGTCCTGAAGAGAGACCAGACGCCTCAGAGCTGATCAGCGATCTGGACCGATATACTAACATCCTGAATGCAGATAAAGACAACAGGACGATTTAATGAGATCTCATCTCTTATATGCATTTATAATAATAGCAGTTGCTTATACTGTAACATTTAAGGTGAAGCATTTATCAGATGCTGCATCCTAAAATCTCACATGGCAAGTGTGCAATTCTCAAAACAACTACGAGGGGGAAGTTTTGTCATCAGTTATTCATCCTTATACCGTTATTCTGTGGAAAATATGTAACAGAATGTCTGCTATGTTCTGTAGAACAAAAGAAAGAAACAGAAGTGCAAAAAGGTATAAAGTCAGTTTATCTTGTGTCTAACACTTCTCTCGGATCATGCTGTTGTATTACTGTAATTCAGGCTGTATGTTTGCATGAATTATCATGTCAAGAATCAATGGTTGACACATTGTTGATTCACTCAGTTTCAATTTACATGAATTTCCTTTGGAACAGAAGGTGAATCCATTAGCTGTCAGTCTTTATTGTGAACCTGACTGTATTGCATAATATTCTGTAACAATAAATCATGAGCTTTTAATCTTGTCTACAGATAAAGTGGTGCATTTGTATCCATGCTTTTCTCTTTTTTGCAGTCTGTGAAGGTTTTCTTATTTGCTCACATCTGATTTTATAAAGTTGGGATGTTGTTGTGAAAATATTTAAGTATACTCAATTTGAAGTAATTTAAAATTGCTAAACTGTCATTGTGAATAAGAATCCTGTAGAATTACCTAGAGTTTAAAAGTGGTACATTTTGTAATATTAAAAGCTCACCCTGATAAAACTGAGACAAAACGTGTTTTCATGTTCAGTACTGGGGTGTGTGGGGGGGTATTAATTATTACTCAGAAATTGTTAGTAAATTTCACAATTACAAACGGACGGTAAGTAACATTTAATTACACGTGAAAGTAATAGAAAAGCTGAAATGGTAGCCTATATTCTTGTAAAACGTACTACAATATTTATTTTACAACTTTGAAAACTATTTTTTTTACAGCGTAGTAAAATTAAGTGACGTTATGTGTTAAATATGTTAAGATGGATTTTAAAGTTCTTTTATCCTGCTATAACAGCTAAATGTTCCTATGGCAAACTTCTGGTCAAACGCAATACCGTTTCATTATTCTAAGCTTTTAAGTACACTTCAATAAAAAGAATTATCTGCAACTTAGAAAAAAAAAAAGATTTTTTTTTCTCCAGTGTAGTCGAATTAAGTGTCGTCATGTGGTAAATACATGATAAAGCAATAAGCCTCAAGAAGCGGAGTGCCTAAAACCCCATAGTTGTTATAAATTCACTGTAAACCATGGCTTCACGGGGCTTATTGCTTTTATAAAACGGTTATATACTTAGTAAGGTTTCACAAAATAAAACAGAGCAAATAAGTGTAATGATATTAATAAAAACAGTATTCTTCCCCCGAACAATGTAGTTCCTCAGAAACGGTTGTGGTTGGAACCTACCGTTTTATAATTTTTATAATAAGATAGATTTTAAACTTAGTGAACTGTTGCTATTTTTCATTTTTCTAGGCTTATTCATTCTAAATGAATAAAGTAGGCCTAAATAAAATCAGTTAATATTTTTATAATAAATTTAAGACATACTATGTTTCCCAATCACCTATAGCTATAGCATACAGCTACATATATACCCATATTCCACTAATAAACTGTATTTTAATTCTGTACTAGGCTATAGATGTATTATTCCATTCTTCTGTAATATGGTGTGTTGTGTACTGTATGTTACGTAATAAAAGTTTATGATCGTGACGATTCGAAACCTAGAGCTGGGTGTGTTATAAACATGTCTGTAGCGCTGAGGAAAGCGAAACAGATTTCTACAGAAGGCTGGTTTAAATACCGACGAGGATCTCTGAGACTCTTGCTCTCTTGACTGAGCAGAGAAGGTAGAAGACAACACTCTGACAGCATCTGAACTGTATTAAAAACCTTTCGGCCTGAAGCAAAATGTCTGCCGACACTGAAATGGAGAGAAAGATCTGTGACTTCTTGAAGCTAAACGGCAAAAGCAAGGCGTTGAGCATTTCTAACAAATTCGGACTAGATAAACGTACCGTGAACAAACATCTGTACAACCTAGAGAAATCAAATCTGGTGTTCAAGACTGACGAACAGCCTCATATTTGGGATCTTATGGAGAAGAAGAATGAGATCAAACAGACTCTCAAACCAGAGCAAAAGTCTCCGACTACAAGAGACACAAGTGAGGAGAAAGAAGTGGAGGATCTGCTGAGATCAGGAGCTTTAAAAGCCCATCAGATCGCCAGAGATCTGAGACAGTCAAGACAAACCATTAACAAACAGCTGTACAGTATGGAGAAGAAGGGTACAGTAAAGAAATGTAGCAATAGCGCGGTGTGGAGTCTGACTGAGGAGAGGAGCCATGACAGTTTCAGCCAAGAGAGGTTTGTGGTGTTTATTTTATTAAAAATACCTACAGTAGTGATTTATAATGACTATTTGGTGTTTGTTAATTTGGTGTGCCAAATGCAGTGTTTGGATAATAATGTAAATCTGATTGGTTATTGATCAGTTCCAGCTCCTGTCCCAGTGATCATGGACTGGACTCAGTTTCAGGGTAAGCTGGACCTGACAGCTTTGTGTCCACCAGAAATATCTTGTTTAATTCATTCAGATATAACAGAGAGAAATGTTTTAAATTAATGTTATGTTTATAAGATAATGCATAATGATTTTTATTGCTTTTTGACATGTGTGTCTATAGATTGTCTCATAGTTTTGATGTGATCCTAAAACTTGGTGAAGGAGGCTATGGCTGCGTTTATAAAGTAAAACATAAATATGATCGCAAGATCTACGCTGTAAAGAGGGTCATCTTAACCAGGTAAGTTTATACAAGTCATAAGGTCATATCTAATTTTAAAATTAACAGTTGTCATGATGATTATGAGGGAAAAAAACAGAATAATGTAATTAATTAATTCAATTATTCATTCATTCATTCTTTATTTATTTATTTATTCATTCAATTATTATTTATTCATTCGTTATTTTATTTTATTGATTCATCCATCCATTCTTTATTTATTTATTTATTTTCTTATTTATACTTATTTTTTTAGTTAATTTATAATTTTTTCATTCATTCGAGTATTTACTTATTTATTCATTATTTTTAGTTTACTAATTTATTCATTCATTGATGTAAAACAGGAAAGCTGATTCTGAGGTGAAGACACTGGCCCGACTAGATCACCCAAACATAGTGCGGTACATCACATGCTGGCCAGGTTCTGACAACTGGACGTCAAACCAAGAAAGAAACCAAGTGTCCAAGTAAGCAAGTCTCCAGCACTTTTGATAAAACATTCATTGATTCTTAACAGTGAAGTTTGTGTGTTTTATGTTCAGCACTTCATCAGATGTTGTGACCTTTGAGAGAGAAGGCTCTGAAGAGGATGATGATGATGAAGATGATGATGATGATGATGATGATGAAGATGAAGATGATGATGAAGATGTCACATCAAGAATGGAAAGTCTGAGTGTGACAGAGTATGTCAAGCATTCCTCTTATTTAGGGTAAACTAGTAATACAGTGTGTCAACTGGTCAGGGGTGTTATTCCCAGTAGATGCATCTGCTAATAAAATGTAGCTCTAATGTACTTTTAGTCTCTTTGGATAAAAGTATCTGCCAAATGCATTAATGTAATTGTGTCTGTTCTCAGATCAGCATCCGCTGCTGCTGAGCCCTCAGGAAACAACAGAACTGACAGTTCAAATCAGTGAGTTTATTTGTTTGATTGAAATTTATGACACAACAGCTGCATTATTTAAAGGAATGCAGAATCAAATTTGCTTTGCTCTCTGAAATAGATAGATTTTAATTTACTGTAACTTTTAAATAGGTCCAAAAACATCCATCTGTTTAAACCAGACCGCTGCTCTGCATTTCCCTCTGAAGAATAACAGTGTTAGAAATTGTTAGCTTTCCTGTATAGTAGAGCATGGCGCTAGCAATGCCAAGATCATGGGTTCGATTCCCAGGGAAAGCAAGAGCTGATCAAATGTAAAACTGTAACTTGAATGCAATGTAAGTCGCTTTGGATAAAAGCGTCTGCTAAATGCGTAAATGTAAATGTAAATGTAGAAATGAGCTGAGGTTTATTTTGACAAAAAAATTAAATAAATAAATAAATAATAATATTCCCCTGTGCATTTCAGTCTGATCTGAATAGTTACACATTGAATCTGAATTATGAATCTGTCATAATGTGATGAAAGCAGAGCATGTGAGCATAGCCGCGGGAACGTATTTTAAGCAGGGGGGGCTGAGAAATAAAAACGGGGGGGGGGGGGGTAACGTGACAAGAGTGATGCGAGACACTATGATCCAAAAGCGCAACTTTTGTTAATAAAAGTTTCATTTATTCGTTTAATATAAGCGAGTTTGTCTTTATTGTTGCTGTTTTCATAAAGAAAAAAATTATGAATAAATAAAACAATGAACCACAACGCATTTGTTTTAAAAGAGAGAAAAGACCTTATACAACGCAAGTAAGCTATCTGTCTTATTCATTTTGTTAATAAAAGTTAGATGTTTAATATAGGCCTATGCGAATTTGCCATTGTACTATTTTATGGCTGATGTGTTTTAATTAATAGGCTAATAATGAACCCCAAACTACGATCGTTTTAAAGAAAGGGGAAATTCAAAGACCGTTTATTTATTTGTGTTACAATGCGGGTAAAACATATTTCCCTTATTCATGTTGTTAATAAAAGTTCAACGTTTAATATAGGCCTAAGTGAATTTGTCATTGTACTGTTTTATTGTAGGCTATAGCCTTTTTTATTATTATTATTAATAATAATAATGAGCCAAACTAAGCATTCATTTGAAGTAAGGGGAAAATCCAAAAACCTTTTATTTATTTGTTACAACGCAGGTATGTCTTATTCATTCAGTAAAGTTTTATGTTTAATATAAGCTACTTTGTCATTGTATTGCTGATGTTGTGTGTGGGATTTTTTTTTCATTAAGAGTAGGCTTATAATATACTGAATCCAAGGGCGTAGGTTTGCTTTTGACATTGGTGGGGACATAAACGTTTTGTGGATATTTCAGCTAAGTTTGATTTGTACATTCAGTTGAACAACATTCATTTAAAGTTAAAGACGGTAAACCAAATCCCGCTCAGATCACGCTCTGACACATTTCTCTGGTAGGCCTAATTGTGTGTTTATAATGAAATTTTTACCAGTTATGTTTCAGGGTGACGTTCAGCTTGCACTTTTTCAAATTAATTTTAGTAATTTAAATGTGTCTTGTTTTTGAAGCCACTTGGCAAACCTTCCTAAAAAATTTAATAACTGAAAAAGTAGGGTATATTTAATTTTCATTAGGCCTACTTTATTTCCATGAAAACACAGCTTCAATTATTGTGCAACAGAACATTCAAAACACGCACACAAGATGAAATAAATGCACATAGAATTTCACAAAATACACTTTGCTTATCAGGCCCATGAAAAGCACACACAAGATGAAATGCACCTAAAGAATTATCTAGTGGCGTTAATAAAAGAAACACTTTCTAAAAGACCAAAACTGCGGGGAAATGCGGTCTATTAAAACGTCTGTCAATCTTTACAGTATTTTAGAATTTACTTTTAGAAACATTAGACAAACTATTGCTTATTCCACAGATTCTCGAACTAGCAAATTACCAAAGAGCAGGTGCTGAGGGGGTGCTAGATCAATGACAGGGGGAGCTGGGCAATTAATAGTAAATATGACCAAAACAGGTTGTTAAAGAGCTTATACTCCCGTCATTTTTGGATGTGCTTTGTGTCGTCTCATGCAGTCTCCGTGAATGGAGCGCGTCACAATAATGAACCAGCTCACAGACATAAGAAATAAATTTGCAGAAAGCTTGAAAACCAAAAAAAAAAAAAAAATCTTCTTTGTGTAGTCCATATAGGTGCATTTCTCTATTAAAGGCACGTCCACTGTGGAGATGGCGAGTCTGAGAAAGCACTAGTTTATTAATAAATAATTAAAATGTCTTCTTTTTCCCCGATGCATTCATAATCATTACTTTAGCCGGTGCTTTGCGGCAAGCTTTGTGTGCAGAGACCTTTATGCGTGCGTTTGAGCGCGGAATAATACGCCTAAATGCCTATATTAACGGATGGTTTAGTAGGTTATTATACTAATCAATTTAATATAAACGTGCGACTAGTTGACTAGAAAAATCTTTAGTCGGGGGCAGGCCTACTTGGCACAAGGAACCGATCCATTTTTAAAATAAAATGCTGACATTAGTGAGACTGCAAATCACGTTGTATTGCATTGCAGTATTTATGCATGTGTAATGAGTCGAATGTTTTTATTTTATTTCATTTTTTATGGGGGTGCTATGGTTTTTCTTGGGGGTGCTGGAGCACCTGCTAGCCCCTCCCTAGCGCCGCCCATGCCAAAGGGCATTTTGGGTTGAGCGAGCGGTGCTGAGCGTATTGAGCGAGCGGAGCGGAATCTTCAGAAGGCGCTCTCTGAAGGAAATATGACCGCTACGCTCCCCGCTCCGCTCCGCTCCGCTCCGCTCACATGCTCTGGATGAAAGAGGCTGTTGTTGAAGGGTGGAACAGTTTAAACAATATGAAGCCAGAAGGCAAACTCTGAGTAAATGCTGTTAGTCATTTCACATCCAAAGAGGCACAGCAGCAAAACACTGTATTTATATCATGATCATGGAAGCAATTTATTTCTAAAATTTGGCAGCATAAATCTAAGACGTATGTACAGTTAAATATAATGTATAATGAATAATACAGTTCAATTGAACCCATAAGAACCCACGGTGACGTGAGTGTCACAAACACTGGTGATTATCTGGAAAGGTCTTTTTAAAGCATTATCCCTCACTTTCAACTCAGGAAGTCCCTAAGTGACATATAATGAACACCCAGGTTCAGTCATGTGACAATGTGTGCATTTTTTGTTGCCATGGCAACATTTCCAAAATGGTGTTCTGTCTGGTTAGCACATGTTGCAGTTTCACCAATTTTTAAAATGCTTGTTTTTGTTACTAAAGGTATGTTTCAACCCATGCAACAATTCTAATATGTTAATAACATATCCTAGATTACTCTTAACCTGATTTTAATACATTTCTTGAACAAATTCATATAAAACAAGTTACAAAGATATTGTGGTGACATATACAGTGGGTACGGAAAGTATTCAGACCCCCTTAAATTTTTCACTCTTTGTTATATTGCAGCCATTTGCTAAAAATCATTTAAGTTCATTTTTTTCCTCATTAATGTACACACAGCACCCCATATTGACAGAAAAACACAGAATGTTGACATTTTTGCAGATTTATTAAAAAAGAAAAACCGAAATATCACATGGTCCTAAGTATTCAGACCCTTTGCTCAGTATTTAGTAGAAACACCCTTTTGATTTAATACAGCCATGAGTCTTTTTGGGAAAGATGCAACAAGTTTTTCACACCTGGATTTGGGGATCCTCTGCCATTCCTCCTTGCAGATCCTCTCCAGTTCTCTGTCAGGTTGGATGGTAAACGTTGGTGGACAGCCATTTTTAGGTTCTCTCCAGAGATGCTCAATTGGGTTTAAGTCAGGGCTCTGGCTGGGCCATTCAAGAACAGTCACAGAGTTGTTGTGAAGCCACTCCTTCGTTATTCAATTCAAGCTGTGTGCTTAGGGTCATTCGTTATTTTAGCTTGTGCTTAAGGTAAACCTTTGTTGGAAGGTAAACGGCCCAGTCTGAGGTCCTGAGCACTCTGGAGAAGGTTTTCGTCCAGGATATCCTGTACTTGGCCGCATTCATCTTTCCCTCGATTGCAACCAACAGTCCTGTCCCTGCAGCTGAAAACACACCCCCACAGCATGATGCTGCCACCACCATGCTTCACTGTTGGGACTGTATTGGACAGGTGATGAGCAGTGCCTGGTTTTCTCCACACATACCGCTTAGAATTAAGGCCAAAAAGTTATATCTTGGTCTCATCAGACCAGAGAATCCTTCAGGTGTTTTTTTTGCAGCAAACTCCATGCGGGCTTTCATGTGTCTTGCACTGAGGAGAGGCTTCCGTCGGGCCACTCTGCCATAAAGCCCCGACTGGTGGAGGGCTGCAGTGATGGTTGACTTTCTACAACTTTCTCCCATCTCCCGAATGCATCTCTGGACTCAGCCACAGTGATCTTTGGGTTCTTCTTTACCTCCCTCTCTCTCTCACCAAGGGCTCTCTCCCCCGATAGCTCAGTTTGGGCCGGACGCCAGCTCTAGGAAGGGTTCTGGTCGTCCCAAACGTCTTCCATTTAAGGATTATGGAGGCCACTGTGCTCTTATGAACCTTAAGTGCAGCAGAATTTTTTGTAACCTTGGCCAGATCTGTGCCTTGCCACAATTCTGTCTCTGAGCTCTTCAGGCAGTTCCTTTGACCTCATGATTCTCATTTGCTCTGACATGCACTGTGAGCTGTAAGGTCTTATATAGACAGGTGTGTGGTTTTCCTAATCAAGTCCAATCATATAATCAAACACAGTATCAAATCAAAACACAGCTGGACTCCATGTGTAGAACCATTCAAGGATGATCATGGACAGCACCTGAGTTAAATATATGAGTGTCACAGCAAAGGGTCTGAATACTTAGGACCATGTGATATTTCAGTTTTTCTTTTTTAATAAATCTGCAAAAATGTCAACAATTCTGTGTTTTTCTGTCAATATATGGGGTGCTGTTTGTACATTAATGAGGAAAAAAATGAACTTAAATGATTTTAGCAAATGGCTGCAATATAACAAAGAGTGACAAATTTAAAGGGGGTCTGAATACTTTCCGTACCACTGTATGTCACATCAGGCTATTAAAGTAGGTGGAATTTATAAAAGTAGGTGGAATTTTGATGTGACGTATTTGTCACATTAAAGGGGTAATTCACCCAAAAATGAAAATTTGATGTTTATCTGCTTAAGGGCATCCAAGACTGTAGGTGACTTTGTTTCTTCAGTAGAACACAAACGCTCAAAGTTGCAGTCTGTCATCCATTGGGACTGAGAGTAAAAAAAACATAGAGACAAAACCAAATTAAACCCTGCGACTCGTGACGATACATTGAGGTCTCGTGAAAGACATGAAAACGATTGGTCTGTGCAAGAAACTGAACAGTATTTATATCGTTTTTTACCTCTGAAACTCTGCCGCACGGATATCGTCACGAGTCGCAGGGTTTAATTTGGTTTTGTCTCTGTATGTTTTTTAGTCTCTCAAAGCTGTGGGTCCCATTGACTGCCATTATATGACTGACAGACTGCAACGGTTTGAGTTAAAAATCTTTGTTTGTGTTCTACTGAAGAAACAAAGTCACCTACATCTTGGATGCCCTGGGGGTAAGCAGATAAACATCACATTTTTTGGTGAACTATCCCTTTAAGAAAAATGGTAATGAGCTGCTCAATTAATTTAGCTGATTCAATTATTTTAGTGTTATATATTTTCTGCTGCTCATTTCTGGTTAAACCATATACCTGAAAAGGTAGAATTTTGATATGTTACAAAAGAGTTGTTGTAAAACTTAATGGTCACAGTTATGTGGTTTTGAAATATGTTGTGGCAAAGCAAATAAAATACAAAAACTGTATTACTTCTGAAAAAGGTTTTTGTTTTATCTTCCCAGAAAAGTAATCATTTTGATATATGTTGTGGAAAAGCAAATAAACAGAAAAAATCTGTTATTTAGCAAAATAAATTATAAAATATATTTTTTTCAATTTAGAAATAAACGCCCAATGTAACATATATGTAACATGAAAAATGTATCTTAAACGCCCAATGTGTCATATATGTAACATTACAGATCTTTCACAAGGAGGGGTTGTATTTCAAAAACAACTGCAGAAACATGTTATAAGTGGTCCATTTGGTTTGTTTTATATGCCCCATAATTTTCCTATAAGGAGAAATTGGTCCGGGTTCTTATGGGTTAATATGAAATGTATGATTTGGAAAAAAAAAGCATGATTTGATTAATTTAGGGCAATACTGTACATTGTCATTTTTAAATACTGACCCATGTGACATGCCTGTTTTGTTCCTCTCTCTTATTTCGGCAGCAGGACATATTTATTTATTCAGATGGAGTTCTGTGAGGGAGGAACACTGACTGATTGGATAGAGGAGAGAAATAGTATGGAAAAACCAAGAATCATTGTGGAAATCCATCAAATATTTTATGAAATTATCACTGGAGTGGAATACATCCACGCAAACAAGCTCATCCACAGAGACTTGAAGGTATTTCATTTTTGTTGCTGGGAGGCAACTTAACTTGTGTTTAAACAAATGAGCAATTTACCCATGTGTACTTTCCATTTAGCCTGATAACATACTGTTCGGCGCTGATGGCAAAGTGAAGATCGGAGACTTTGGGCTGGTGGCGGCTCAGACCGATCAAAATGGTGACCCTATAGAGAGGTCAAACAGAGGAACAACATCTTATATGAGTCCTGAACAGGTGACGCATTTTTATTTTCTCTGAGAGAAAGAGAAAGTGCTTTTTTGCTAAATAAATAAATAAATAAATGAATTTTTTAAAAAAAATCATTGTTTTCCTTAGAAAAATAAGAATAATTATGATGAAAAAACAGACATTTTCCCCCTTGGACTCGTATGGTTTGAGATGCTCTGGAAGATATCTACTGGAAGTGAAAGAGTGAAGGTCAGTAGTATTTCATGACAGTCATCGGTAGTGATACTATAAGCACAGTTATTACCCATATTTGCAAAAAAACATTTGAAAATGTCTTCACCCTCAGGCCATCCAAGATTTTCTTTATCACCAATGGATGCTCTGCAGTGAATGGGTGCCGTCAGAATGAGAGTCCAAACAGCTGATAAAAACATCACAATAATCCACACCACTCCAGTCCATCAGTTAACATCTTGAGAAGACAAAAGCTGAAACAAATCCAGCTTTAATATGTTTTTAACTCAAATCTGAATCCATAATCCATAATCAAGCTTCCTCCAGTGAAAAAGTGGTCTGGTCTGAATCAGGAGAAAAATCTGCACAGATCAAGCAGCGTTTACAAGACAAAGCAGTCCAAAGCAGCTCTAAAAAGTTATTTGAGCAGTTTTTCACTGGAGGAAGTGTTATTATGGATCATATTTTAGCCAGAAGCAGTGTGGACTGGAGTGGTGTGGATTACTTGTGGATTATTGTGATGTTTTTATCAGCTGTTTGGACTCTCATTCTGACGGCACCCATTCACTGCAGAGCATCCATTGCTGAGACAGTGATGCAATGACACATTTTTCCAAATCTGTTCTGATGAATAAACAAAAACAAACAGAAAAGGAACAATTCTTTTAATTTTTAAAGGGGTCATGTGATGCTTTTTTAAAGACCCTGTCTCTCTCTCACACACACACAACGCGTTATTCTACACTGCGCATAACTCCGCATTTGAACAGTCAATAGCAAATACTTAAGCTAATAACAAAACATACTTAGTCGCTGATTCAGAAGCGCCAGATTGTCAAAGCAAAGTCAGAATTGATCCTTTTTTCTTTTTCTTTTTTTTAGAAATAGCCTTTGTGCACAGCCAGCCTTGTACTCTCCTAGGTTCACTAAACTGTCGTCCATAAAATGCGTTGCACAGCTTTGAACATTTGGGTTGTGCTGTTCTGTTGTAAACAAATCTTAACCAATGATTTCTAAATGCATCTACTTTCGGAAGCCCAAATAAAGTTCAAGTTCAAGTTCAAGTTGAGCTTTATTGTCATTCCGCTACATGTGGGGACATACAGTGGAACGAAATGTCGTGCCTCACAGGACCACGGTGCTACATAAATACAGACATACAACAATGAAGTAAAACACTATAAACCTATACACAACTAACCTACTGACAGATTTGACTAAGTTTACTATATATAAATGTTTACCCTATACAACTAAAGATAAAGATAAAAAATACAAACTATACAAACTATGCGAATGCTTCACATAAATACTGTACATGTGCAGAGAGAAACATTGTGAGTCAGGCAGCTAGCTGATTTGTGGTAGTGCATGAGCATGTAAACATACATATATTTCTGAGTCTTTTGTGGGATTGTGTACACATAGCAGTGTTAGGAAAAGTGTCTAGTGCATAGAGGAGAGTGTGCTGCTACAGGTGGTTTGTACAGGCCCACTCACATGTGTGTAGCACACTTGAATTGCACAAAAAAAGTTCAGTTTTTTCTTTGGTGTGGTAAGGTTGGAGGGTGTTTGGAAAGGGGGGGGGGGGGGGGGGGGGGGTCCATGTTTCAGGAGGTAGGGGTTTGCATGGGGTTTCAGAGGGGGGCGGGGTGATCTGAGTTCAGGGCTCTCACAGCCTGGGGGAAAAAGCTGTTGAGCAGTCTGGCGGAGCGGGCTCTGATGCTCCGGTACCGTCTTCCTGATGGTAGGAGCTGGAAGAGACTGTGGGAGGGGTGGGTGGGGTCCTTCACGATGCTGTTGGTTTTGCTGGAGCATCGTGCAAGGAAAATGTCCAGGATGGATGGGAGGGGGGCACCGATGATCTTTGCAGCCGTGTTCACTGTCCGCTGGAGGGTCTTGCGGTCAGCAGCACTGCAGTTCCCGTACCAGACAGTGATGCAGCTGAAACCACGCCTTCTTTATTTGCAGGCACATTTGGGCGGCATTACGCAAATATTTCCACATTGTGACATAATGTGGGGGCGTGTTTGAATGAGGCATTTTAGCCCGGTCTGGATCAGCCTTCTTTTTTAGATAGAATAAATCCTTTTGTGGGAGACTTTGAGCTTTGTAACTCTGCAGATCTTATACAGCTACATAACACACTAAAGAAAAGGAAAACAAGAAATCGCATCATATGACCCCTTTAAGTAATTATTATTATTTTTTTATTTTTTTTTGACGTTGCACAGCTGTGGCCGGATCTGAGAGATCGAAGGTTTCCAGAAGGGTTCAGTGACAGTTATCAGACTGAGGTAAGGAACTTGATTTTACCTTCTGATAAATATTGATTGGACCATGTTTAGCTTATAACTTTATGGTACTTCTTTTTCAGAGTAAATTCATCATGAAGATGTTGTCATCTTCACCAGAGCACAGGCCACATGCAAAAGACTTAAAAGAAAAACTGGAGAAGTTTTTCTCTCTGGATCAGAATCTGTTAAGCCAGAAAACCGTCTGAGATTATGTATAGAAAATGTCTCCGCAGTTTGGTCCGGTCCTTTCAAAATAATGATTTGCCACAGAGTACTTCTGACAAGCAACAGCTTTTAATTGATTTATTCGTGATCTAATGAACTATTTAATGTTCTCTGATTAAAGTGATAATATAAACTGGGGAGTAATTTTATTTAAAAAAAACAATAATGTGAAATAATGTTCAGATTTCTACTAGATTTCTTCTAGTATATTTTAAATATTTCACAAGTTCAGTCTCATTCTGTTTTCATCATAGAAATTCATTATTTTGATGCTGTGAGGCTGCTTTTAGAAATCCCGACGAATGTAATTTCACAACATTTTTGTAATGTTAGCTGCATAAAATTGACATGGATTTGCATCTTAAATGCGATTGCAACTAAAAGATAATCAAAGTTGCAGTTGTTTGATTACAGTGTAAATGCAATATTATGTAATGTGAAAACATTGGCAGGGAAGATTGCTGCTTGAATTGACTTTCAGCCATCAGGCGTTTTTCTTGACAAATATACTGTTTATGCTGGGTGGGTACTAAGAAAGAAAGAAAATGTGTCATTAATATCAACATCATGTGTTCTGACATTGGATAAAATAAATTCATATTTTTAAAGAAAATATTATGTTACTTTTCTTTCATATTACAGTGACAAAACGACCATTGTTATATTTGAATTGTATTTCAATGCTTTCATTTGGGAGGATGTTACCATTTTGCCTTGTAAAATGAAACATTGGCAGTTTATTAATACAATATATATTTACATTTACATTGTTATTTAGCAGACGCTTTTATCCAAAGCGACTTACAAATGAGGACAATAGAAGCAATCAAAAACAACAAAAGAGCAATGATATGCAAGTGCTATGACAAGTCTTGGTTAGCTTAACGCAGTACACATAGCAAGTGTTTTTTGTTTTGTTTTGTTTTTTATAAAGAAACCAAGTAGATAGAATAAAAAACGAAAGCTAGTGTTAGAGGATCAGATAGATACAAAGAAGACTAATAAATACAAAGACAACATAGATAAAACAGAATAAGAGTAGAGGGTCAAATAGCCTAAAGATGGAAGAGATATTATATAAGAGATATACTGTATATGAAACAATTCCAGGTGTTTGTTTATTTGACATTTTTGAACACATTTTTTTTTTCATTGCTAATCATTGTCTATTTTTCCCCTGTGTTCTCAGTATTACTATTTATTTATTAATTTGTTTGTTTATTTGTTTGTAAATTTTAAAGATCAGTTGCTTAATGACATCATCCTCCAGGAAGTGACATCATTTTGGAGGGAAAAGCAAGCAAATCCCAGCAAGTATTAACAATAAGTTATGAGATCTGTGATGCTGTTTTATTAGATGGGTTGTTTCACTCCAAAACAGTCCACCCTGATTAAAACTATCAAGATTAATGTTTCGTATTCTTATGTAAGTAACTTTAGCTCTTAATTTATAGCTATCCCTTTAGACATAATTAAGTATTTGTCCAAACCCTATTACACTAGCATATTAATTTGCACATGCAACCTGTAGGCTACACAAGCATATGAACAATAATGATCTCAGCTATGAAAGCTTCTAAACAAATGTCATGTATGTTTTTCCATTTTTTTAAATTATTTTTTTCACTCTCATCCCACAGAGGAGGGTGTAAGTGCTCGTCTAGTCTCAGCCTCAGACTTCACGGAACCCACAGAACGTTGGCTAAACATCTGATGCATATGGTACACTTATCTGGAAACACTTCAGGAGTTTCGAAGTCATCCTCTGATTTGTTGAATTATACAGAATTTCTGGGAGACGTGTGTGTCGCGTTCTTTAACGTTCCGCCTGGAAACAAAGATGCCGTGACGCCAAACCCCCACACGAAAGAAGAAAGCCGTTGTGTTTACAAATGTGGCGACGAGCGCTTATCAGAATCAACTAAACGCTGGATTTTCAAAAGTATGTGAAATATTTAAAGTTCGCGGCATAGAATCTTTAAAATATGTCCGAGAGTTTTACACACCGGTTGTTATTGTGCCCCGCACCGAAACGTGACGCTGAACGAAACAAACTGTGATTGGTTGTTTGACATGTCGCTCAAACGGCCTAATGGGCGGGCCTTAGCCAGAACGTGTTAGCTAAAAAGTAGTCTCGAGTTGCCAGACCTTCAGACTGACGGCTGAAGGTCTGGAATAGATGGCAGCATTTATTGGCCAAGGCCCGCCCATGAGGCCGTTTGACTGACATGTCAAACAACCAATCACAGTTCGTTTCGTTCAGCGTCACGTTTCGGTGCGTGGAAATGTCACCACAATAACAGACCGGTGTGTAAAACTCTCGGACATATTTTAAAGATTCTATGCCGCGAACTTTAAATATTTCACATACTTTTGAAAATCCAGCGTTTAGTTGATTCTGATAAGCGCTGGTCGTCACATTTGTAAACACAACGGCTTTCTTCTTTCGTGTGGGGGTTTGGTGTCACGGCATCTTTGTTTCCAGGCGGAACGTTAAAGAACGCGACACACGCTTCTCCCAGAAATCCTGTATAATTCAACCAATCCAACGACGACTTCGAAACTCCTGAAGTGTTTCCAGATAAGTGTGCCATATGCATCAGACATTTAGCCAATGGTCCGTGGGCGTGACGTCTGAGGCTGAGACTAGCTAAAAAGAGAGAAAGTGGTACGTTTAAAAATATTAAAAGGTCACTGTGTTAAAACTCAGACAAAAAGTGTTTTCATATTAAGTACACTGGGGGCCTATTTTCATGTAAAACATATTACAATATTTACAACATTGAAAAGTCATTTTTTTTACAGTGACGTCATGTGTTAAATATCTGTTATGATGGATTTCAAAGTTTGTTAACTCAAAACAGCAATTTGTTCCTATGGTTACCTTTTGAAAGCCACAACTTTTATTATTCTGGGGTTTAAAATATATAAATTATTAATTAAAAATTAAACGCGACAACTCTTTTTCATTTTTTATTTGCAACTTAGGCTTAGAAAAAAAATATTTCTTTTTTTTTTTTTTTACAGTGTAGTCCGAATTAAGTGACGTCATGTGGTAACATGAGATCGATTTTAAAACTTCGTAAACTGAGAACAGCGAACTGTTGTTAGGCCTACCTTCTCTGTGAACCATTTTTCATTTTTCTAGGCTTTTAAATAAACGAATAAAGTATATAAATCAGTTAATAATTAAATAAGAGAAAACATTCTGCATTATACTAATTTCCAAATCACCTACAAACTGATTATTTCCCTAATAAAACGTATTTCAAATTTTGTACTTGTATGCTTCCCATTCTTCTGTAATATGGTGTGTTGTGTACTGTATGTTAATATTACGTAATAAAAGTGTATGATCGTGACGATTCGAAACCTAGATCTGGGTGTGTTGTCTGGAAGTTGTAGCGCTGAGGAAAGCGAGGTTGAATCGAAACAGAAAGCTACAGAAGGCTGGTTTAAATACCGACGAGGATCTCTGAGACTCTTGCTCTCTTGACCGAGCAGAGAAGGTAGAAGACAGCACTCTGACAGCACTAAAAACCTTTCGGACTGAAGCAAAATGTCTGCCGACACTGAAATGGAGAGAAAGATCTGTGACTTCTTGAAGCTAAACGGCAAAAGCACCGCTTTGATAATTGTTAAAGAAATCGGACCAGATAAACGTACGGTGAACAAACATCTGTACAACCTAGAGAGATCAAATCAGGTGTTCAAGACTGACGGACAGCCTCCTGTTTGGGATCTTATGGAGAAGAAGAATGAGATCAAACAGACTCTCAAACCAGAGCAAAAGTCTCCGACGACAAGAGACACAAGTGAGGAGAAAGAAGTGGAGGATCTGCTGAGATCAGGAGGTTTAAAAGCTCATCAGATCGCCAGAGATCTGAGACAGCCAACACAAACCATCAAGAAACAGCTGTACAGTATGGAGAAGAAGGGTACAGTAAAGAAATGTAGCAATAGCGCGGTGTGGAGTCTGACTGAGGAGAGGAGCCATGATAGTTTCAGCCAAGAGAGGTTTGTGGTGTGTTTATTTCATTAAAAACACTTATTATAATGACTCTTTGCATTTGATGTGCCAGTGTGTGGGATAATAATTTTAAATGATTTGTTATTGATTAGTTTCTTTTCTTGTTTAGCAGTGATTCATGTGTACAAGACTGTAAACTGGCCTCACATTCAGAGTAAGTATACAAAACCTGACTTTAGCATCTAACTTTGTTTAACTCTTTAAGGAAGAATGTGTTTTAAATGAATGTTATGTTTATTAGTGATAAAACATAATGAAATATTGATGTATGTTAATATGTTTTACATGAATGCGTCATTTATAGGTTATTTGAAATGATCACAGTGCTCGGCGATGGAGGCTATGGTTACGTTTATAAAGTTAAACATACACTTGATAATAAGATCTACGCTTTGAAGAAAGTCATCTTAACCAGGTAAGTTTAAACATATGGTAAAGATGTCATAAAATTATATATTGAATTTATGGAAGAACAGTTTTCATCATTATGTGACACAATAAGTCTGTTGTTATTATTGTTTGTTTGTTTGTTTGTTTGTTTGTTTGTTTGTTTTAGGAAATCTGATTCTGAGGTGAAGGCACTGGCCCAACTAGAGCACCCAAACATAGTACGTTACATAACATCTTGGCCTGGTCCTGATATCTGGACGTCAGACCAGCAAATAAACCAAGTGTCCAAGTAAGTCTCCGGTGCTTTTGATCATTTGAACATTCAATGCTTCTTAATAATGACATTTATGAATTTTATTGATTCATCTATTGTACTACAGTGGTGGCCAAAATGATTAGAACGCTAGTATTTTCAGCTGCCAAAAAAATGGTTTTAAATCAGTTATTTCTATCTTTTGCTGTAGTGTGTCAGTAGGAAATATCAGTTTACATTTCCAAACATTAATTTTGCCATTAATTGTTATTGTTTTTGTCTGACAACAGCCAGTGTGCTCTGTCTGTTGTCAGACTCCTTGTGCAAACAAAAATCTCACTGGATTATTACAATTAATGTAGAAAGATAGAAATAACTGACTTAAAACCATTTTTAGCTGCTGAAAATACTAGTGTTCTAATCATTTTGGCCACCACTGTGTATATATATATAGATTTACATCAGAAAACACAACATCTGCATCATTTAAAACTCAAAACTTGTCCAAAAACAAAACTTGTCTAATTGAATCAAACTGCTGCGCTGCCATTCTCTCTGAAGAATCCCAACATTAGAAACAGACGGAAGTTTAGTTTGAAAAAGATCAGAACAGTTTGAGTGGCACATTTCAGTATGAATCTGTCATAATGTGATGAAAGAGGCTGTTATTGAAGGGTCTAGCAGTTTAAACAATATGAAGCCAGAAGGCAAACTTTGTAAATGCTTAGTCATTTCACATTCAATGAGGCACAGTAGCAAACACATCCTGTTTAATTTTAAGGGTGGAGAAAAATAAAATGTATGCTTTGACAGCTTTAAGATAATACCTCACAATGTTAAATACTCATTCACGAGTCATTGTTTTTTCTCCCTCTTATTTCGGCAGCAGGACTTATTTATTCATTCAGATGGAGTTCTGCAATGGAGGAACACTGACTGATTGGATACGGGCGAGAAATGATCTGAAAAAACAAAGAAACACAGTGGAAATCCATAAAATATTTTATGAAATTATCACTGGAGTGGAATTCATCCATGCAAACTATCTCATCCACAGAGATTTAAAGGTATTTCATTTTAGTTGCTGCATTAAGCCGGGCATACACTGTGCGATTTTCGTGCGATTTCAGCAAGGTATCAACTCACACTGTACGAGAAGATCGCATGCGATGTAAAGCCAAAGCTCGCGATTTATGTGCTCTCACTATACGTGTGAAATACTCGGGTTGCGCTTGCGCAGAGATGACACCGTATATGGACGATAGCCAGAGATAACTTAAAAATAATAATAACTATCGGTGATATAGTGAGGATTTGGCATTTCCAATTAATGTATTAAATTATTACTATTATTATTATTATGGTAGTTTTATTATTAAATGTAGGTCTACTACAATTCATTTGGCCCGGAATAATTGCGCATTTACCGCACAACTGAGGCGCAGATAATAAAAGTTTAATTTAGATTACTCCTCGCTGAAAATTATTTAAAACATTTAGATATATTCTACAATTAATAGGCCTATAATTAAAATTCTCAACCGTCTATAGCCTATGTCCGGACTCTGAACACTGAATGAACAGCTTAATTAATATTTTCAGTCAATGAAAATAAAACCTTTATTACAGACAAGGAAATTCCAAAAACAACTTGTTTAACACGAAATACCTCGATTCTGTTGTTGTTGTTTTTTCACTACATATATCAGCCATAAGGGATTTTTTTTTTTTTTAGAAAATGACTTAAGACAATACCCAATACTACCCATATCTTTCGTCTCCTCTGAGAGAATATGTGCCGTCATGCAGCGACAGATGCCGAAAGCTCGGTCAGTTTTTACTTTCACTTTCTGTAGCTTAATGAATTGACTGGAGTTTAAAACTTCTTCAGGGGCATTGCGCTCATGAAGTTTGCAAATTGTTTGTGTGGTATGCACTGGCTCGCCTTCATGGTTTAAAACTGAAATATTTATAATTTTGCGACATGTTTGTCTTTATCACTAATTGTAAAATGATGGACAATGGTTCACATTTCCCGTGATAATAACATTATTTTATCAAAAATCTCCCTCTTGTCGTTTTCTTTCTTGCTGCAATAAAGATTAAATGGTTAAAGTTCTATTTCCGCGCAGGCGCAGTGAGGGAAAAGCACTGAGTTTAGGGCAGTCAGTTTGTAGCTCTGCTTCAACTGTGCGATACCTTCACGAGGAGCGACCAAAATTTCTGACATGTCAGAAATTCATCCGACCGTCCGATTGCCTGTCGGGAGAGACTTATCGCTTCTCGTTTCCCCCTGTACACTGAACGAACACTGCACGACGAACGATGCACGACAAAGCTGAAATTCGCCCCGACTCTAAAAACAGTCGCACTAGTCAGAAATCGGCTCAAAATCGGACGAAAATCCCACAGTGTATGCCCGGCTTTATATAAACCAGGGGTCTCCAACCCTGCTCCTGGAGAGCTACCCTCCTACAGATTTCAGCTCCAACCCCAATCAAACACACCTGAACCCGCTAATCAAGGTGTTCAAGGCTACTTGATAATTTCAGACAGGTGTGTTGGAGCAGGGTTGGAACTGAAATCTGCAGGATGGTAGCTCTCCAGGAGCAGGGTTGGAGATCCCTGATATAAGCATTCAAATAAGCATTTTACCCATGTGTACTTTCCTTTTAGCCTGATAACATACTGTTCGGCGCTGATGGCAAAGTGAAGATCGGAGACTTTGGACTGGTGGCGGCTCAGACCGATCAAAATGGAGACCCTATAGAGAGGTCAAAGAGACAAGGAACACCACCATATATGAGTCCTGAACAGGTAACACATTTTACTGAGACATGCAATCACATTTTTATTTATTGTATTTATTTATTTTCATTTTATTCACAAATACACTGCCACCAGGGGACCACACAAACCAAATGTATTTATTATTAATATTTTTAAAAGACAAAATAATAGAATTTCACTTAGAGACCTTTATGCTCACAAATGGCACTGATCTTAAGTGTCACATGCATTTTGTGTACTGTGTTTGCATAAATAAAAAAATCATTGTTTACTTTAGGAAAATAAGGAGAATTATGATGAAAAAACAGACATTTTCCCTCTTGGACTCATATGGTTTGAGATGCTCTGGAAAATATCTACTGGTATGGAGAGGGCACAGGTCAGTAGTCTTTCATGATAGTCATCATGAGAAAGAACGTGTGACTGTATTCACTGTCTTTACCAAAAATTGTTAATTTAATTAATTCATTCATTTTTTGGCATTGCAGCTGTGGCAGGATCTGAGAAAGCAAATGTTTCCAGAAGAGTTCAGTGATAAATATTCAGCTGAAGTAAAAAACTTGACTTTTGACCTTCGAATAAATATTGACTGGACCGAGTATAATTTTGTTTTTATTCTTTTTCAGAGTAAATTTATCATGAACATGCTGTCATATTCACCAGAGGACAGGCCACATGCAAGAGAAATAAAAGAAAATCTTGAGACGTTTTTCTCTCTGGATCCGAGTCTGTTAAGCCAGAAAACAATTTGAGATACTTGCTTATAGAAACTGTCTCAGCAGTTTTAGTCAGGTCCTTTTAATTTAATGATTCACCACAGATTACTCCTGACAGGCAACAACTTGTGTTTTGAAGATTGTTGTTTTATTCATAATTTAATGATTTAATTGATTATATAAAACATAAAATGTTGAACATTTGGGGGAGAGATTTTATGAACAAAATATGAAATAACTTTCAGAATGCTACTAGATTTCTTCTAGTACATTTTAAATATTTCAAAAGTTCAGTCTCATTTTCTTTTCATCATAAAACTCCATCATAATAATGTTGTGAGGTTTCTTGTAGAAACCGAACATGAATGTAATTTCACAATATTTTTGTAATGTTGGCTGCATAAAATGAAGATGTATTTACATCTTAGATGTAATTGCAACTAAAGCATAATGTTTCATAGTGTTTACAGCATAATGTTGTAACCAAAATGCAGTATTGCATAATGTGAAAACATTTTGTGCTTGCTGGGAACATTGCTGCTTAAATTAGGCCATCAGGCATTTCTTGAGAAATATACTGTATATGTTGGGTGGAATAAAAGAAAGTAAGAAAGAAAATAATTTGTCATTAATATCATCAATAAGTGTTCTGACATAGTACAAAAAGAGCTCACATTTCCGTTAATGAGACGCATATAGAGTGAAAACAGTATCATAATATACCACACTTGCACAAGCAAGCAACAGATCCGGAAATGCACATGGATATCTTGAAATATGTGCGAGATATGTAGGGCATCATTTGGGTACTTGGAGTTACGATCCCAGTCTGTGTTCCCTCGTCTTGTGTTTGTGGACTCTTATTTTGAAGTGTTTCTGTTCCCTATTGTTTCCTTGCCCCCTTTCTGTGTTTAGTTCCTGTTTCCTTTGTTGCATTTGTTACCCTGTTTGTTCCCATGTTCATCCCTCATTTGTTGTCATGATTGTTCATTAGCTCCGACCCCTTGTTAGCCTCCCTATATAAGCCTGTTTCCTCAGTCACTCTTTGTGAAGTCTTGTATGTCTGTTATACTGCAATTCTGAGAGGGTCTTTGTTTTCTGCATGTGTCCTGGATTTCTTGTTCCTGTCTTGCCCTCCAGATCTGTATTCCTTGGCTTGTCCGGCCAAGATGGTATACATAGCAGCACAACTAGCAGAGTCTCAAAGGTTATTTTCATACTTTTGGACTTTTCCCAAACTGTTAGTTTAATGAGTTGTTTTTCATTATCTAAAGATGGCAGGTAGTAAAAGAATATCTAGTAATGTAGCTATATACACAGCAGAGCTAGTTGCAATATTTATGAAACAGAGTTGTGTTTTATTTAGACTAGATTAGGCATTACAGAGTGTTAATAGTAAAACAACTAAAGATGACATTCTAATAGAAATACACTGCTAAACTTAGAAAAAATACTAGTAAAAGTTTAATTGTGTTGGATACCAGTACATACAGGAGTTCAAGCAAACAGTAGCATGTTTAGGCACCATGCAATTGCTTGCTAAGGGTCCTAAACATGCCCCTGCAAGGAAATTAATTAGTTAACAAATTATGCGAAATATGTGTTAAATCATAAAGACAAAATAGAGATTTCCATTGTAAAAAAAATGAAGGAAAACATTCATTAACAGCAACATTGACAAACAGAGATTTGGGAATCAGATAATAAAAGAAGAGATTACTACAATATTCAAAAACTAATTACAGTTAAAACAATTCATAGTAAAAACAAGAAAAGAAACTACGGTTAGGACATACAAGACTTAATAATACATTATTTCTTATGAGTAAAGTGAACACAGATAAATGTTAAGTTTACAAATGTGAAGAAAATGTAGAGCATGTGCTATTAAACTGTAGAAAATATAAGGAAGAAAGGAAAAAACTTGAAGAAGGCATTATCAAATTAGGAAGGAAATGTGATATAATAGGTATTTTAGAAATAGATCAAACTCAGATGTAAGGCATTCTTTATTTTTTTTAATTATTAGAACAATTTAAGATGAGATCAATGAAGCCATGATTTTACACTCCAATATAGTAGGTGGCGGTATGCACCTTTAACATTGGTCTGTAACTCGCCAGAAAACTAAAAGATGAAGAAGAGCCACAGGTGAACCGGATGAACAGCTGCAGCTATAAATATCCCTCTTTTTAAGTATAAAGCTGTTAAAAGAATTACTGATATATCTGTATATACTGCATAGATGGTGGCTATTTTGATAGCATTACAGTGGGTGGAAGAAGTTAAACCATCTGCTGTAGTAATTTGCTCAGATTCGTTTTCAGTCCTTACTAGTTTAATAAGTGGAAAATCAGATTCCAGACAAGACAATAGAAATATTACAAATTCTGTACAGAATTTGCCAATTGAGACTTTTAGCAGTATTTTTATGGGTGCCGGCTCATATTGGTGTGGAGGGTAATGGGGATGTGGACAAGATAGCTAAACAGGCTCTTAAGCATAATAATCTTGACTCAGATATACCTTTGGGTAAATCTGAAGTGAAAGGTTTAATTAAAACAGCTATTAAAAATATGTGGCAGGAGAGGTGGGACAAAGGAAATAAAGGACTGCATTTATATAATATACAAAAAACAAGTTGGTTTAGTTAGAGTTAGTTATGGTAACAGAAAGGAAGATACAGTAATATCTCATCTGAGAATTGGTCATTCTGCCCCAAACAGGTCACTTCAGATGATAGAGAAACATGATTCTGGTCAAATAAATGTGGACTTCCAGAGACCATAGAGCATGTAGGCCCTACTAATCAATTGTATGGCTTATGAAAATCTTCAGTTAAAGAACGACTTAATATTTGTTGGCATAAACTCTTTAACTTTGCAGATTATATTAAACAGTTCTTCCAAATGTTATTGTCATGGTGTGTGTTAAAGAAGACTCGATGAAGATGAATAAATTTCAACACAAAGTTTAATCACAATAATTCACACAAGAGATAATCCATACAGCAGGGAAACACACATCTAAGTAAACGGTGACCGGACAAAGAGTGTCTGTGAAGAAGCAACTTAAATAAATAGACAAATGAAGATAATTAACTAGATACAGGTGATGGAGGTTAACTAATAAAGACTGAACGAGACCAGGAACATAACCACCAAGGAAATGAAATTGCAGATAAAGAAGCAAAAGAAGCAGTAAAGAACAACGACATTAACTTAATTGTAATCTAAATAAGAGTGAAATCAAGAGTATTATTAAGAAAAGACTGAAGGAAAGGTGGCAAAACAATGGGATAAGGAGAAAAAAAGGTCGATGGTTTTACAGAATTCAAAGGAAAGTGGGAGAGATGAGAACTGCAGGGAAAAACAGGAGAGATGAAATACTTATATCAAGGATGAGATTTGGACACACAAGATTAAATAGTACACTTTATAAAATGGGTAAACATGATACGGGAAGGTGTGAATTTTGTGGGCAAGAAGAATCAGTGGAACATGTTATTTTGTACTGTCAGAAATACGAAACTGAAAGAAGGATTCTAATGCAAAATAAATAATAATGCAATTTAAACTGAGAGATATATTACAAAATAACTCGAGAAATGAATGCTATAGTTTTATTTTTCAGTACCTTAAAATAACAAATTTGTGGGAGAGAATATAGTAGGAAGGTAGTAAGTCATTTTGATCCACACTCCATACCAGTTGGTGGCGGAAATACACCATTTTGTTGTTTGTCAACCGCCAATAAATTTCAAGAAGAAGAAGGAACATAACCAATTATGGGCACACAGGTGCGGAGACGGAGAGCCAAGGCGGAGCAGATGGCTCAGGTGACCGAGGCGGAGGCTGGGATTCGGAAGGCCACGGTAGAGATTGTTTTAATATAGGGAAATGAGAGGGCCTGTATTACTTACTATTGGAAAAAGCATAACGGTCAACTTGGATAACATGAGCCTTAATAACCAATCACATTACAGGGAAAAGGGCAATGGCACGTAGGACAATTAAATATGCCAAAAAGAGAAGTTGGAGAGAGTTCTGTTCCACCATAGGTAGAGGAGTTGAGTTAGGGGATATATGGTCTATGTTTAAGAGAATGAGTGGGAAAAGGAAAGCTGTTAAAATTCCAGCTTTGATTGATGGGGAAAAGGTGATAGTATCTGACAAAGAAAAGGCAGAGGTGTTGGGTAAGACATTTATGTAAGTGTATAGTGGGGACCACCTTACGGATATGCACAAGCAGCTGAAAGATCTTGCACTCAGAGAGAATAAGGATGTGAAGCTAAAGAGGGAGGATGGTTTATCAACATTAGATGTGGATTTTACAATGGCTGAACTCAATATAGCTTTGCTAGGCACTGGATATACAAGTCCAGGACAAGATCAATTATGTTATGTCATGTTTCGTCAGTTGCCAAAAGAATCATTTAATTTAGTGTTAAGACTCTTTAATAAAATTTGGAAGGATGGAATGATACCGAGCTGTTGGAAAAGTGCAGTCATTCTGCCATTCAACAAACCTGGTAAAGACTCAACTAATCCAGGTAATTATAGGCCAATAGCACTGACATCCCACTTATGCAAATTGATGGAGAGGATAATAGTTTGTAGGATAACACATGTATTAGATCAGAGAGGATTACTAACTAACATACAAAGTGGATTTCGAAAAGGACATTCCACAACAGATGCTTTAGTACGAGTAAGCAATGAGGTGGAGAAGACATTGAAAATGAAAGAGCTGATGATAATAGTATATTTTGATATAGAGAAAGCATATGATAGTATGTGGAGGGATGGATTGCTAATTAAACTAAGTAGAATGGGTTTTGTAGGAAGGATGTATAATTGGATAATGGACTTTTTAACAAACAGAAGAATTAGAGTGAAAGTTGGATCAGAGATTTCCATGGAGTTTTATGTAAATAATGGTATTCCTCAGGGGAGCGCAATCAGCCCGGTTTTATTCAACATTATGATAAATGACGTGTTTTCAGATTTAGGTGAACACATTAAATCAGCATTATATGCGGATGATGGGGCCATATGGATGAGAGGAAGGAATGTGGCATACGTGTCAGAGAATATAAGGAAGGCAATAGGGAAAGTAGAAAAATGGTCATATGAGAGGGGGTTTAAGATATCAACAAGCAAATCCTGTTACATGATGTTCACAAACAAGCGAAAGTGTTATGTAGAAAAGCTAATATTATATCAGCAGCCATTAGAGAAAGTAAATGAATTTAAATACCTGGGTTTATGGTTTGATAGTAAGTATACATGGAAAACACACATAAGACATTTAGAAACTAAATGCAAAAAAGTTATTAATCTAATAAGAGCTGTGGCTGGATGTGATTGGGGTGCAGATAAACATTCACTAATTGACATATATAGAGCCTGCATGAGGTCAGCAATAGATTATGGTTGTATAGTTTATGGTGCAGCAGCAAAAACTTTATTAGATAAAATTAATAAATTACAGTATAGAGCATTACGTGTATGCATTGGAGTTATTAAGTCTACTCCCATTAACGGAATACTCATAGAAACAGGTGAGTTACCCCTGAAGTTAAGAAGAGAAAAACTTGCACTAGCATATTGGATACGATTGAAAGGAAGTGGGAAGGAAAACCTTACAAAGAAGACAATAGAGGATTGTTGGGAGTATTCCAGGTTTCAGAGGCATGGGTTTGGATGGAACGGGGAGAAGCGCCGCTTCAAGTCGAACACACCTTTCTACGGATGTTTTGCCTTCCAAGTCTTCGAGCCCGTCACGTGACTGAAAGCGATGTAGGATAGGCGGATATAATAGGCGCGTTCAACTTGAAGCAGCGCTGCGCAGAATGATCACCGTATGACATCAAAGTACCGCGAGAGCGATAAGAAAGCAGTCGGATCCTATGCATTCGAATCGTTCTCGCGGTACTTTGATGTCATACGGTGATCATTCTGCGCAGCGCTGCTTCAAGTCGAACGCGCCTAATGCAAGAACGAATCGAAACAGAACGACAAAGAAGGCTGGTTTAAACACCAACGCGGAACTCTGAGACTTTTGACCAGGGGTGGTGGAAAACAGCATCTGCAACTGTATTAAACAGAAGAAAGATGTCTATCAAACCTGAAGCGGACTCCTGGAGGTGTGTTTATTTGTTCAGAACTACCGAAAAGCTTTTTGTTTGAGATATTATGGAGAAGATGGGGGTGCGTTTGCCAAAAGCATCGTTAGCCAAATAGGGTCGAAAGTCCTGTCCTTATCAGCATAGTTAATCAGTGTTTCCCGAAACCAGCAGCTTTTCCACCGTTTGGCAAAACGGTTCCAACAACGATAAGTAACGGTTATGTTTCCACTTCGGTTCAGCACTTTTAGAAACCATTCTCGAGCCAGGTCTGACCCCCTGCCAGATTTTTACCTAGGTTAGGAGTAGGTGTGGGGGAGGCGTTAGGATTAAAGCCTGGCATACACTGAGCGATTTTCGTCCGATTTTGAGCCGAATTCTGACTCGTGCGACTGTTTTTTGAGTCGGGCCGAATTTCAGCTTTGTCGTGCGTCGTTCGTCGTGCAGTGTTCGTTCAGTGTACAGGGGGAAACGAGAAGCGATAAGTCTCTCCCGACAGGCAATCGGGCGGTCGGATGAATTTCTGACATGTCAGAAATTTTGGTCGCTCCTCGTGAGGGTATCGCACAGTTGAAGCAGAGCTACAAACTGACTGCCCTAAACTCAGTGCTTTTCCCTCACTGCGCCTGCGCGGAAATAGAACTTCAACCATTTAATCTTTATCGCAGCAAGAAAGAAAACGACAAGAGGGAGATTTTTGATAAAATAATGTTATTAATGTGAACCATTGTCCATCATTTTGCAATTAGTGATAAAGACAAACATGTCGCAAAATTATAAATATTTCATGAGTGTAATGCCCGTGAAGAAGTTCTAAACTCCAGTCAATTCATTAAGCTACAGAAAGTGAAAGTAAAACCTGACCGAGCTTTCGGCATCTGTCGCTGCATGACGGCACATATTCTCTCAGAGGAGACGAAAGATATGGGTAGTATTGGGTATTGTCTTAAGTCATTTTCTAAAAAAAAAAAAAAATCCCTTATGGCTGATATACATAGTGAAAAAACAACAACAACAGAATCGAGGTATTTCGTGTTAAACAAGTTGTTTTTGGAATTTCCTTGTCTGTAATAAAGATTTTATTTTCATTGACTGAAAATATTAATTAAGCTGTTCATTCAGTGTTCAGAGTCCGGACATAGGCTATAGACGGTTGAGAATTTTATTTATAGGCCTATTAATTGTGGAATATATCTAAATGTTTTAAATAATTTTCAGCAAGGAGTAATCTAAATTAATCTTTTAATATCCGCGCCTTAGTTGTGCGGTAAATGCGCAATTATTTCGGGCCAAATGAATTGTAGTAGGTTAGACCTATACATTTAATAATAAAACTATACCATAATAATAATAATAATAGTAATAATTTAATACATTAATTGGAAATGCCAAATCCTCATGATATCACCGCTAGTTTTTTTTTAAAGTTATCTCTGGCTATGTCCATATACAGTGTCATCTCTGCGCAAGCGCAACCCGAGTATTTCACATGTATAGTGAGAGCACATAAATCGCGAGCTTTGGCTTTACATTTTTTTTTGGGGGGGGGGGCGCTAATAATTTGGCAGGGGGTCGAAATTGGGCACAACAACGCAATTCTCAGCAATGTAAACCGTGCCAGAAATAGAATAGTGCTAGTGTTAGTTTTTTTTAAATGAAGAAAAAATAAAAAGATTTAATGATAAAATAGAGAGTTCTAGTGTTTAGAAGCTCAAATGTAGATGGAAGAGATGGGTCTTTAGCAAGTGTGCTGCTGTCCTGGCATTTTATCCTACCCGTCAGATTTTCCTACCGGGGCTTACTGCGCATGCGCACTTCAATATTTCGTCCTTTTTCTCACGCTTAACAAGAATATTTAATGCATCTGCATTACTGTAAGGGGTAGGTTTTAGGGTTGGGGTAGGTGTAGACGTTAATAAAACACAATCTAAGGTAGAAAAAATATTTATTGTTGGTTTCCGGTAGCTGTATCCCTTCTATACACAACCGCGAATATAACACATAATTACTGTATATACACTACTGTAAGGGTAGGTTTAGGGTTGTGGTAGGTGTAGACATTAATAAATCATAATTTAACAGGTAGCATTTTTCGTTGTCAAATTGTACTACCTACTGTTTTAATGGGAGGTAGGAAAATCTGACAGGGTAGCACAAATCGACAGAACACCGCACTTGTCCTCAAAAGTGAAGCCATCGCATCTCGATCGCCTCCTATAGGATCGCACCTATAGATGGCTGGTCCCAGTATAGGTCATAAACCCCGCCCTCTCCATGTAATCTAATGGGACGCGAGACAAACTAAATAATTAAATTTCACTTCAAATATTTTGTTTTCAAAGATGGTTTTTGTCATTTTATGTACATTTCATCACGCCGATGTAAGTTCAAGTGTTCGTTTCTTAAATAAGTTTGGTTTTAGTTAGTTAAGTGATGCTATAAAAACGGGGGTGTGACGTCATGATTGACAGCTGAGACTGACAGCTTCTCTGAGTGAACTGAGGCGCCAACGGACTTTTTCGGGATTTTCAGGAAGATATACGGCAATCAGCAGACAAAAATTGGAGCAGTACAGGCTAATTAAAAAAGGGTCAGGGGCGTGTGCTTGCAATGGACTCAGCGGGAGTGTGGGCGGGACGCGGCTCCACTTCGCTCTCTACTGCGCAGACTCCGGTCCCAAATCAGCGCAATATGTGAAGGCGCGTCGTCCATCTTTTTTACAGTCTATGGTCTTTAGCCGTTTTTTTGAAGCTGCTCGTATTGAGTTGGGCAGGTCGTTCCAACTGCAGGGAACAGTTAAATTAAAAGGGATGGCACTATGCGCCGTTCACTTGCTTCTGGGTGGCACATAAGTCTATAGTAGTGAATTTAGGTAAAGGGGTGCAGAGCCAGTGGTTGTTTTGTGGGCAAACATCAATACCTTGAATTTTATGCAAACGGCTATCACTTATGTTGAGTATGTATGTATTATTATTAATTAGTTTTTGGCTTCCAGAATGTTATTTTTTATGGTTTGTTTTTGGTTTGCCAGGAAGGGTTTCTTAACGTTCCCCTAATGTTAGTATAACATTCCCAGAACATTAGTTCTTTTGTTCCCAAGGTATTGTATTTTGTTAAAGGGATAGTTCACCCAAAAATGAAAATTCTGTCATTAATTACTCACCCTCATGTCGTTCCAAACAAGACCTTCGTTCATCTTCAGAACACAAATTAAGATATTGTTTGATGAAATCTGAGAGCTCTCTGATCCTCCATAGACAGCAACACAACTGTAATGTTCCCAGGTCCAGAAACGTAGTGTAATTAATGACAGAATTTTCATTTTGGGGTGAGCTAATCCTTTAAGGTTTGTTTTTGGTTTGCCAGGAAAGTTTTCTTAACATAAATAGAATGTTAGTTTTTGGTTTGTATAAAATTATTATAACGTTCCCCTACCCTCTTTACTCATATATGATTACCCCACTGTACGTCAGTAATCATCCAGCACACTCATGATCCAGTATAGTATGCGGCATGGAAATGATCTGTATAGATGCCTAATCGGTATTATGAAAACCATATCTTGTTTTTATCTATTGTTTAGTAAACAAAAATAATCTGACCACATCAACCATTATATGTAAGATTAAATAAGATTAAATTTGTCCATTAATATGTAAGATTACAGGGTACCCAGATTTGACATTTCTTCAGCACCAAATAAAAATGACTTCAACACAATTTATGGTTTACAAAATATGTAATTTATTCACAGATATTAAAAAAAATAAACAATTACTTGAGTTAAAGTAGGATATCAGTACATTGATTTCTTAATATCTGATACAGTTTGTGCAGCAGGACATTCGTCTTTTAATCCATAAATAAAAACTTCACGATTAACATCATGCTCTCTTCAGTTAGGCATGTTAAATCCCCCCGAAATCATATCATATTGCAGTGTTGCCAACTAATTTTCAGGGAAAGTTGCTAAAGCCAGGTCGATTTGTTGCTAAATGACGTTGTGACGTCATTGGATGATGATGTCATTATGTAACCATGACACAAAACTTCACCATTATGTAAAATACACATTGAAATTACTCAAACCTCAGCAAAGAATATCATTTTAAAATATGTTCATTTAGATTTGTGTGTAATTTAGCAGTGTTTTAAAGCAGTAAGGTAAATGCTACACTCTAAGGAAAGTCCATAAATATAGGGCACAGTGTACTGTGTTAATGTGAAGGAATTTTCTGTATTATGTTTTTTTTTACCAGCATATTTTAAATTACACACTGCGTTTTCATAGATAGATAGATAGATAAGACTGATTTTTGAGATATTAAGATCAACAGTGTACCTAAGTGATTAACGATTATAGGAACAAACTAACATAAGGCTTATCATAAATGAACAATTATTATTGAACGTGCAGCAACTTGATTCACATGTGCAGGGGTTAAATTGGGATTTGTTATGTGGGGGGGGGCTCTATGGTATCGAGCTTATATATATATATATATATATATATATATATATATATATATATATATATATATATATATATGTATATATATATATACACATTTACATTTAGTAATTTAGCAGACACTTTTATCCAAAGCCACTTACAAATGAGGACAATGGAAATATATATGTATTATGCGTGTGTGTGTTTTGTTTTTTGCAAATATGATTTATTCTAATGCGATATTCTCATCGGTTTTCTATCAGCTGTGACATCTGCATGTTTTTATATTTAATCCAAGGGCTTTTTTTAACCTTTATAGAGGGCATTTTCCCACTAATCTCATTATCTTTCATTTCAAATTCTTACATTTGATCTATAAATTCAATTATAATAATGTGATTGTTATTATCTATACATTATCAAATTAAATCATTTACACTGAAAAATACAACTACAGCTGAGATTCTTTTAATTTTATTTTTTTTTTTTTGAATATACAAACAAGAAATTATGGTGGAAATTATATTTTTCAACTATATTAACACGCCAGTAGGTGCCAGTAGTGAGCGTTTAATGAGTGAGTCATTGAGTCGTTCATTCAAACGATTCGTTCAAACGGCAGATTCATCAGATGTTTATGCATGGGCTAATGAAACTTTGACTCAACCGATTCGTTCAAAACACTGAATCATTCTGCAATGAATCGGCTGGTTGCTTTGAGATGATCTGTGGTTCAGCCTAAAATTAAGTGACCTAATATTATTTTATTTGCTCATTGAACTGTTTATAGAACTATTAAACATCACAAATGGTGAGTGATGTTGCCTAACTAACTGTATTTTAAATATAAAAACTTTCCATTTTGAATTTTTACCTCAGTATGCTGAGTTTCTTAGTGTTGCGTGTTTTGATTTCTCCTGGAGATCTGCGTGAGCCTCGCCTCAGCAGCACAACCTTATACTGGCAATAGATGCATTATATACAGTAGCTATATACACTATTCGCCACTTACTCTAAATGTAATACAATCAGAATAATACTTGCGTTTTGGTGTTTACATAGTTATTTTTGGTTAGTTATGTTTTAATCATATTACTTGTCTGGCATTAATGAAGCGTTAATATCGAGCCCTGGAGTCTATGTGCTGGGGCTCAGCCCCGGACGGCCCCGGCCCAATTTAAACCCTGCACATGTGACATATGTGTACTGCTAGGCACCTCTCTCCTATTCTCTACCAGCTGATGTGCTGCTTGGCTGGCTAGCTGTTCAGTAGTTTCTTCCTTTTGTGTGGTTAATAGGAAAAATGCATGCCTTTTTCATCATTTGAGTCACTTTTCAAAAGTTGCTAAAATTTGCCAAATACATTTTAAAAATAGCTAAATTTGTTGCTAGGTGCTTTTTGAAAAAAAGTTGCTAGGGTAGTCTGAAAAGTTGCTAAATCTAGCAACAAAATAGCTAAGTTGGCAATACTGGCTTTATGTGGAAGACGGGTGAAAGCGTGTGCTGGAGAAGTGCGTGCAGATCAGAGGCGCGCAGTAAATGAAGATGAAACAAGAATTTATGATTTCTGTTATCCCTCTTTGTTTAACCCTGGCTTAATATTATAATTTAAAATGCGTTTTGATTGATCTAAATTCTGTATTTTAGTAAATGCGGTATTAAACAAATTTCAGAGCTCTGCAGTGTTTTCATTTGAAAGATAGTTTACAGGGTTATAAAAATAACCTTAGAATAACCATTAGGGAATGTTCTGTATAAGTTATGTTTAGGTTGTTTTAAAAATAACCACCCTGCACTGTTCTGGGAATGTTATTTTATGGTGGCAAAAACAAACCTAAAAAGAGCATTCCTATAACGTTATTTCTTGGTTTTCAAAAAAAGAAAGAGAACCAAAAGGGGAACGTTCTGTGTTTGCTGGGGTAAGACCTGATGATTAAATCTGGAAATAAAGCAAAATAATTGAGAAAAATTTAGCCCTCTAATGCCATGTCCGTAATTTATAGCAAAAATCTGGGCCCGTATTCACAAAACTAAGAGTTCTCCTAAATAGCAGTAAAAGTTTTTAGCTAAGAGTTTTCTCTTAAAACCTATTCACAAAGCTGCTGAGACAAACTTTTACTAAGGAATAGAGAGAAGTCTTAAGCTAAGGGGTTAATAAGGGCGGGGTTGACCTCGTTGCTATGGTTGATGTCAGCTTGCTTATTAACTATGCACACAGTGATTGGCTGATAGTCTCTGTCAGAGATTTATTCATGGAAATATTGTAGAGCACGATATTATGTCGCCATATCCAAATAAAGGTTTAAAAATAATGTTAATTGCCACATATAAATGAAGATTTTAAAATGCAGGCTAAGTGTCACTAATTAAACATATTACTTAAGATGTTATGTGAATACGGGACCTAGTATTAATTTAATCTTAAACGGATTAATTAAAAAGGTTTTATTCTACCACCTGCATGACACAACCAACATGGTTGAACGACAAATTTGCCACGATATTGTTTCAGTCTTGGCTATAGCTGATTTCTTAAATGATGCATGCTATAGCAGCGAGTTACTTCGTTGTACAGGTAACGCACCCCAGAGGAAAAGTCTAATACAGGCTAGGTGAAGAAAAACATTGGACATACAGTATGATTTTTTTTCTTTCTTATTTATTCTTGTTTTTCAGTGAATCAAGTGAAGGCCAAGATTGCAGCCTGGCCTCACGTTCATTGTAAGTAGCCTATACTGGACCTGTGAATTGTGTGTCATCCAAAATAACTTTAGATTGTAACTGGGGAAGGGAAATGTTCGGTTCAATTAGTAATGCCCATGACATATGTCGTGGGAACACCATATTATGCTGAGGGGAAAAAAGTTTTTTTACTTGTGGGAAAAGTACTTTTACAAACTTAGGAAAAGTAGCCAAGTCTTGGACCGCTATTTGAAAAATAAAAACAACATGATTTTGCCCAAATTTGTCCTGAAAGATGCTTGAGGGTTAAAAATAATGCAGTTATTAAGAGGTGGAACAATTATGAATCATTTGACATTAAGTGATAGTGCACAGCGACGTACTCACTTCTGTTGTTTACTGTATGTATCATCTATAGGTTATCTGAATTATTTGAAATAATGGGAAGGATTGGTAAAGGAGCCTTTGGTTCCATTTATAAAGTAAAGCATAAATATGATGGCAAGATCTACGCTGTGAAGCAAGTCAGCTTAATTGGGTAAGTTTATAATTGTCACAAAGTTGTATCTCATTTTAGATAGAACAGTTGACATGATTATGTGGCACTAAATGTTTACAGGGATTTATTTATTTTCTGTTGTTAACAGGGAAGCTAATTCTGAGGTGCAGGAACTGGCCCGACTAAATCACCCAAACATAGTGCGTTACATTACATGTTGGCCTTCTGACGACTGTGCATCAAACCAAGACAGAAAGTAAGCCAAGTTTCCAAGTAACCAAACACTGATAGAAAAATCTAGTACCTCTCAATAAGGACATTAATTTGTTTTATATTCAGCACACCAGGTTCATCAGATGGAGTGATCTTTGAGAGAGATGGCTATGAAGCGAGAGATGAAGATGATGATGATAATGACACAGGAATAGCAAATCTGAGTGGGACAGGGTAAGTCCAGCAGTCTTCTTATCAGATACTTGTTTATTCTGCTCCTTTATCATGTGATATTTTAAATAAAGACATTTAGCATGAAGATCCTTTGAGGGGAAACTGTTACAACAGCATTAGCTCAGGTAGAGCAACTGGTTCTTGTTTCATTTACTAATGTGGTTTACCTGCACAGCTCTTATTTGCAACAAAAAAATGTACATATTCCTAAAATGCTTGAATATACTGCAGGTCACTTTGAATCAAAGTGTCTGCCTTTAATATACAGTACATGAATGAAATGTAATTACAACAAGGAATAGATTTTCTTTGAATGTTTGATATTTAAAATAGTAAAAAAACAACAACATCTATTTAAATTAACTGCTGCTCTGCAATTCCATCAACACTGATAAAAATGATTTTGTGGTGAAATAAATACTACATAAAAACAAATGTAATTGCTACATTAATTTAGTTCAGGCAAGAATTAAAAAATTAAAGTAAATTCTATATTAGTACTCAATTTAAGCTTGTAGAAATTAAAGTTTGAACTTTAGTGTCACGCCCATGGACCTGTTGTGTGTTTTTGTTCCATGTGCTCCCCATGACCTAGGCCGTTTCTCAATACCAAGTACGCAAAGTTCGGACTTGCGTCCTCGGTAGTTCGGACTTCGCAAGTTCGACTCGGGAGTGCGAACTCCCGAGGACGGGAGGACACAAGTCCGGTAATTCTGCAAATGGAACAGCAGTGTACTTGATATTAACGTCAGTCAGCTCGCCTAAGTTATCTACGCTGTATTACAATACGATGAAATATATCAAACACCACTGCCTCCTTTTGTTTTCATGTAAACATATTAATAGCCGCAAAAATTTAGTTCAGGGAACGTACATGCATTACAGTGTAACGAAATATTATATCAAACAGCGTTGCCTCTTTTCTGTTTCATTTAAAATATTAATAGCCACAAAAATGCATTACAATAAAATGATATGATATCAGACACCACTGCCTTTTCATTTTCTTCAAAATATAAAACAACCCTCTTTTCATTTTCATTTTAAAAATATAAAACATTAATATATGGTTTAGGTAATATGAGCACATATACTCTGATTCACTGTATGTATAATAAAAGGAAATATGACAAGCACAACTCTGCCTTTTTTGTTAAATGTCAGTTTTAATGAACAATAATAGCCATTATAAAAGTAAAGTATAAGAGACTTATGTAATAGGAAATAAAGAAAAGCAAACAAATCAGTCACGTTAACAAAGTAAGCGCTGTATTACAATTAATAAATAAATAATTTATGAAAAATAACTTTGTGCTCAACCAAAACAATATGACCTGGAATAAATAATAGATTCATGAGTCCAAAGATTGCCTGTTAGATTTACCCAAAACGAATTTTACCTCATGTTTAACCACTATAGAGACATCAGAGCCAGCGGCAAATGTCAGAAGGGCTAGCCACGGTGAGGCTGCTCTCGGCGGAAACATGAGCTCTGAGCTCCCGGTGATCGCCTGGAACTCGCGTCTCTGAAATCGGTGAAACAGATTTTCAAATGGGTGCTTTCTTTATAAATAAACCGCAGATTTGAGTTTTAAACAACTACATTCTCGCCTGAAATACTCTTAGAACGGCATTTCATGACACAATCAGTGTTGCCAAACCCCTCCCTCGGAAAATCTCTAGAACCACCCTCAAAAGTCTCCATTTTTCAAAAAAAGTCGCCAAATATGAAAAGAAAGTAAATATAGGTAAATTTGGTAAAGGAAAGTAAATATATATATATATATATATATATATATATACTTTACAAATGATGACAGTATAAAAAAATATAACAAAAGATGAAGTAGGCCTATAACAAAAAAATCTGAAGTGAAATTAGGAAATGCTTAAGCCTACTTGTAACTCTACACGAAACATCTGAATGAGTAAATTCTTCCTGTGATCTGCAAGCACATCAAACAAGATGGAAATGATGTAAAGACACAAAAGACACATAGGCCTAATGTTGGACATTTGTTTCATGTGTCACCAAAGTGAATCCCTGTCCTGCTTAAATACAACAGATAAGACATATGATTCTCCAAAAACAAAACCTTTATTCATACAAACTTATTTCAGTCAACACACTCTATTACTACAAAGTAAGTGCAAAATACTGCATCTCAGCACACATGACACTATGATGCACTGTGTCTCTCAGTATCTGTTTGACATGATTGTGCATGAATTGTGGTATAACTTTTGTGTCTGTGGTTAAAACAAGATGTTCATGCACTGAGTACTTGTGCCCTGATGTAATCATATTTTTTTCTCCACCATCTTGATGCTTATAATGAAATGGTGGTGTGTGTCATCATATCTGAATGGCAGATGTACTGATGTGTGTTCACTGCGCAGACTCATTAGGCGCGTTTGACTTTAAGCAGCAGAATGATCAGTGTATGACATCAAAGTACCGTGAGAGCGATAAGAGAGCATACGGATCCTATGCTTTCGAATGGCTCTCGCGGTACGTTGATGTCATACACTGATCATTCCGTGCAGCGCCGCTTAAAGTCGAACGCGCCTAATGATTGAGAGCAAACGTGAGAGGTCACGGGTGTGTGGCCAAGTAAAAAATAAAAAATCTCCAAAAAAAAATCGCTATTTTTATTTAAATATAGCTAAAATAGCTCCTTGTCGCAAAAAATCAATAAAAGTCGCAGCAACAATGAGAAAGTAGCTAAATTTGGTGACAAAATCCCCAAATTGGCAACACTGGGCACAATAACAGTAATATTTTGAAATTTTGCGGTTTTCCCCTCCGCCATTAGCGCTCGCTGATTGGTGCGAAATGCATTCTGGGATACCTGGCTGCCTCAAGTTCGCACAAGTCACCTCTGGATGCATCCTTGATAAAAGGGGCCGAGCAAGGACACATCCGGGGATTTTAACTGTACTTGGCTAGATGTGAACTTTGAATTGGAACAGTACTTGGGCGACGACTGATGACTTTTCACAAGTCCACAAGAACACAAGTACAGACAAGAACGCATATTGAGAAACTGCCTAGTTTCCTCGCGTGTCATGCCCATATTTGGTTATCTCCTGTTCCTGCACCTAGTGTGTTCATTGATTTCAGGTGTGTCTTGTCTGTTCCCTCGTTAAGTTCTGCATTTAAAGAGTTGTCTGGCCCGTGTTTCCTTGTCTTCGTGTTCTACGTTTATGATCCTGCCTGCTTGTAATCCCTTGGATGTTTTTTAAAGATTGTTTGTTTGAAGTTTACTCCACGTCTCCTCGCTCCACGTTGTAGCACCATACCCTGTTAGGGGTGGGAATCTTCAGGCACTTCACGATCCGATCCGATTCCAAAACAATTCTTGATCTACATTTTTTTCCCCAATTAATAGGTGCGTTCGACTTCATGCAGCGTTATGAAAACCGATCGGCGGCTGACTTGAAACAGTGCATGCCGGTTAGAAAATTTGTCCGACTTGAACCGGCACCGACGCCACGTCACTGTCACGTGTGTCATCAAAGTACCGCGAGAGCGTTTCGAGAGCAGCCTGCTCACTCAGCTGGCGCAGTTTCTCCAGAGCGACTGCAGGAGCACAGTCGTGAACTGTTTCATGATTGGCCAAATTCACCACATGACAACAATGGCGTGTGTTTCTAACATCTTCAGTTCCAATTCTGCTCACAAATCTGTTTTTAGAACAGTAAAAGCTTTTTTACTGTAGTCGCAATGTTATATTGAGTCGCATTTAATAAAAAAACACTGATAAAAACAAATATACCCCCACTTTATTGGTATTTAAATAGTATATGTTTATGTTGAACTTTATTCTTGAACAGATGGCCCTGTAGTATATAAAATGCAGTATATGCAGCATTTATATGCAGTATATAAAAAGTGTTTCTGTTGCTCATGAAAATGTTTCTGAAACATCTGTGTATTTGACAAATATTGCATTTTATTCACTTCATCTGTGATAGAGTATGCAAACACCGCGAGAGCATCACTAACGGGAGCAGAAAATGTCTGGCTTGACATGTCCGTTTTCAACTCCGCCCCTGACTGCAAGCGGCTACTCTCGTTGATCGCCGTCTGTAGCCGTGCTTCAAGTCGAACGCACCTAATTATTCTGCTGTGCAAATACATATTTACAACTTTACATTTTAATCAAAATTGCAGTTTCTATGCTTTTTGTTTATGGAATCTCTGTATGTCAGTACTGCCATCTTAAAAGGAGGGGTGTGAATCTTCACTGGATTTACGATACAATTCAGTTACGATTATCATTATCAACTCAATATCACGATGCGTCACATTCTCAGTTTTCAATATTACTGCACATGGCTACATTTTCATATAAATTTTATATTAAAATTATGAGGGGGGGGAACGAGCTCAGAATCGAAGAGAGAATCGCGATGCATCGGAGAATCTACTTTTTCTCCTACCCCCCGTGACAATAAGTATATATTACTTGGAATTGTTTGTTATGTGTACAGGGATTCTTTAAGTAAATATCAAAGTTATGATCCCGTTTTTCCCATCATGCACTGGGGCATGAGTAATTAAAGGTAAAATTATTCACTGTTTTCGAGTTGTATTTACACTGTTTTATGGTTGCTTTTGTTGTTAGGTTAAGTAACTTGCTGTTTTGTGACATCTGGAGTTCATTTCCTACTCAAAATGATCCATTCATACTCAAACACTATTCACTGATTGTTACCGTCATTGTGTATGGTGTACGAAGTATTGAGGTCTTTGTGTTCATTTCGATAATAATTATATTGAGTGGACATATTATCTTAAAAGGAAAAGATGCTGTCTACTTGCTTGCTTGCATGTTTGTAAGCACGGCCGGATTTACCTCTTATCGTGACATAGGCAAAACAATTTTTTGGGCCCCCCCCTTCCCTATTAATACATAATCACCCCAGCAAACAAAAATATTTTGTAATCAGTGGAAACCTTTACATTGTTTTCTATCGCAATAAGCGCTTGCGTTCAGTCAATAAAGAGCGATTGAAGTTCTAAATTAGTTTGAGAATGGAGAAAGACGTTCCGTTAATAGGCTCCGGCGTCGTGGCCACATTACCACTTCAGGAGTGCATTATTTATCTAATAATTTTAACGGCCTGGAGTCACGACCACACCTCAAGACATTGTTCAGATGATTTATTTCAAGACATTTGTCACGTTTCCGTCCTGAAATCTCGTGTGTGTTGAACTAATTTCTTACGCAACTCAGAAACCTTTGCAAATTCCAAAACGTCATTTTAGAGCTAATAATAACAGAGGCTTGAGCCATTGATATGCAGGCTAATGCAGTCATTAATGCAGTTATTAGAGAGAGAGAGAGCGAGAGCGTGTGAATACCAGCGTCTGTGCGTCTCTCGGCAGTGTTCAGCAGCAGAGTCTACTAATAGCGAATCTTTAAGTAAGTTGAACTGCTTCAAGAACCTCGCTACTGAGAAATGTCATGTAGCGTTTCAGCTGCGAAACTATTTCATTGATAAATTGAATGATAAATGTCTGTGGGAGAGAACGGGAGAAAGAAAGCGTGATTTCAGTACATAAACAGATGGAAAACATGGAAATAGTTGTCTTTTTTTTTACCCTATTACTTGTTATATTTATTTGCTCAATGTCTTCTGGGGTTTTGGTTCTTTTAGTGTTGTAGATAGCCATAACAAAAAATATTATATATCTCTTCATTGTGTTTGTGCCCCCTTGGACAAGCGAGCATAGGCACGCGCCTAGAATGCCTGTGTGTAAATCCGGCTCTGTTTGTAAGTGAATCACATGCTTTATGCCAAGTTCACACTGCACGATTTTAGCCCGATTTTTCACTCGCCGACAGGTATTGATAAATCGCCGACAAATGCCTGAGATCGGAGGGAAATCGGCGCTCGTTCCCGCGCGTGACAATCGCGCAGTGTGAATTATCAAAGACACGATCTGAGGGAATCGCCGACACGTCGCCGACGCCCGCAGAATATTTGGCATGCTAAATATCTGGAGCTGTCGGCGATTCTCAATCCTGCTGTGTGAATGAGTTCTGACCGGTTCTGACTGAAAAATACTTCGGCGATGACCTACAGCCACTGAGAGAGCAAGATACAGGGCAGCTGGAAGTTCTAGGAGGTATTTTTTTATTTTATTTTTTTAAACAGGATTATAATATACAGAACATGTAGGCTACATGAAGATGAAGAAGGGGCTAGGGTTTTTCCTGTAAATAATATTCTTCTATAAAGGACAAAATATTTATTGCATTTTTCTTTTTCATCACTTTGAGGGCTTTTATAGGCTATAAGAAATAAACTCATTATAAAGTGCACAACACGTTGGTTTCACTTTCAAGTAGGCTAGATTTGTGTATATAAAAATTTCACAGCAGAAGTATGTTTGTTAACAAGTCATCTTTATTAATTATTGTGTGTTCCTGGAGGACTTATAGACCATAATATCAGCGTGATCTTGCTTATTTCCTTATCACTTCTCGCGTGCGTTTGGCTGTATTTGCGGATCAGACAGAGTTGTCGGCGATTCTTCCTATTGTGAAATCGTGCAATGTGAAACCCCCTGTCGCGGATCCATCGTGCAATGTGAAAACAGCAGCGACTGAATCCTACCCCAGATAGTCCTGCAGTGTGAAAACAACGGCGATCCGACGAGTTTGAAAATCGTGCAGTGTGAACTCGGCTTTAGTAGCATTATTTTTCACAGTGCTACATTGAGTACATTTTATAAACTGTGACTGAGTGAAATGTAGCCTACTTGAGTATTACAGATTTAACTTAAAACAATTAAGTAGAAATTACTCCTTGAACTCTAACTGGCCACGCAAAATTTACTTATATCCTTTGCTAAGTAGACTTTACTTAATTCAACTCTTAAATATTACTTAAAATATATGTGTGCAAAAACTTGCAACAGAAAAATTACTTATTACTCAATATTACTTTTGTTCAGTGTTGTAAATTACTGTTATTTAACAGCACAATTTTTTTTTTTTACAGTGATAAGCATTACTTAAGTAAAATTTACAAAGTCAATAAAATTTACTGGGAATTCCCAAGTAAACTTAACTTAACTTAAAAATGTCTGTTTAAAGCTACTAATTATGTTTAGGCTTTTACTTGTCAATTTTTTGTAATTTAACTAGCCTTCTCTGAGTGAAAATTGTTTCCAAGTTTTTTTCAAGTAAATCCTACTCCCAAGTTTTTTTTTCTGTGAATGTTAAGTGTAAGTGGTGTTGTTTTTTTGTTTTTTTTAAAGATCCCTGATCATTTCATTCTGATCTGATCGGTCTGTATGAGGCATTTCAGCATTGATGGTTTTCTAAATTTGTCACATTGTGATGAATATTTACAAAGAGGCTGTCACTGAAGGGTGGAGCATTTAAAAGAATGTAAAACACAATATTTAATTTTAAAGGTCATAGAAAGTGTGGAAATCTGTTTAAAAATAAATTATATATTTTTTGTTGCATTTAACATTGTCAAACATCAGACTTCTGGAGATAAATTAAAAAGCATGATACGGTCCCTTTAAGGTAATACAACCCATGAGTCATGCCTGTTCTTTCTTTCTCATTACAACAGGATGTATTTATTTATTCAGATGGAGTTCTGCAAGGGAGGAACACTGACTGATTGGATAAAGGCGGGAAAGGATCTGAAAAAACAGAGAACCACAATGGAAATAAATAAAATATTTTATGAAATTATCAGTGGAGTGGAATTCATCCATGCAAACAAGCTCATTCACAGAGACTTGAAGGTATTTAATTTTAGTTACTGGGAGAATGGTCAAGCATTTTCCTGATATTTACCCATGTGTACTTTCCTTTTAGCCTGATAACATACTGTTTGGCGCTGATGGCAAAGTGAAGATCGGAGACTTTGGGCTGGTGGCGGCTCAGACCGATCAAAATGGTGACCCTATAAAGAGGTCAAACGTTGGAACAGAATCTTATTGGAGTCCTGAACAGGTGACACATTTTAATTTTTTTAATGTTTATTCACAAAGATTGCAGCAGCAGTACAGGACCTAAATTCTTAATATGGATATTCTTTTCATTTTATGAGCAAATGTGAAGCAGGGCTGTTTAGCTGTAAAATGGCCAGTTCGGGCCGCTGAGCCACCAGGGGCCCCATAGAGCAAGCTCATTTTAAAATATTATTATGGACTTCTGGTATGCAGTTGGGTGAGTGAGGCATGTCCGGGAGCTGCTCCGTAATTTTTTTGTTTTTGTAATAATTAATGGGAAAGTTTAGTGCTTTTAATGATCTAGGACGACATCTACAACGCTAAACAAATTTTTGATCCCAGTTGGTGCTTGTTTTGATCGCTACTATGCCTAAACCCAAGCGTGTTTCTCCTGCTCGCGATGAAGCTGAAGACGCCGACAACATGGCTGCTTCGGCGTTAACTCCAGCTGTTTTAAAAGAAATGCTCACTGCAACAATTAGTGAGGAAATTGCTTCGCTGAGGTCTGAGATCCTTGCTGAAATACGTGCCTCTACAGCTGCTCTTCAAACCACCATTTCTAGTCAAGGATCCAAGATTAAAGATATCGAAACTTCTTTGAACAGCGTGGATGAAAGGCTTGGCAGTCTAAGGCAGATGATCTGGAAAACCGTTCGTGGCAGAACAATCTCCGTATATTGGGTATCCCAGAGAATGTGGAAACGGCCAGGCCCTCTCATTTCATGGTATTGTTCTTCGCGGAACTTTTCGGGGACAAACTATCTCAGACGCCGGAGATGAACGTGCACACCGGTCCCTCACACCGAAACCGCGTTCCAGTGCGCCCCCAAGACCCATGATTGTACGCTTTCTTCACTTCCAAATGAGAGAGGAAATCATACGTTTGTCACGGGAGCATTTATCGTGGCCAGCCTAAGGCACACCTGTGCAATAATCATGCTGTCTAATCAGCATCTTGATATGCCACACCTGTGAGGTGGATGGATTATTTCGGCAAAGGAGAAGTGCTCACTAACACAGATTTAGACAGATTTGTGAACAATATTTGAGAGAAATAGGCCTTTTGTGTACATAGAAAAAGTCTTAGATCTTTGAGTTCAGCTCATGAAAAATGGGGGCAAAAACAAAAGTGTTACGTTTATAAATTTGTTCAGTGTATATGGGAGTTTTTTTTTTTTTCAGTCTCAAATATGTCAAGACAGAAGAAAGTTATTCCATGTACGTTTCCCTTTTTCTTTTCTTTTTTGCTATTGTAACCAATGACCGATAATTTGTGTAATGTTAAGTCAGGGGGTTCCTGCATTAATTTTACCAGTTGGAATGTTAAAGGTTTAAACGGTGCAATTAAGTGCAGCAAAGTTTTATCACATTTAGAAACACTCATATTGTTTTTTTACAAGAAACCCATTTAAAAAACTCAGATCATCCCAGACTTTGTAAAAAATGGATTGGACGGGTATATCACTCTAAATTTACCAGTAAATCTAGAGGGGTGGCAATTATTATCAATAAGTGTATTCAGTTTTCTCCTTCACAAACTTTGGTTGATTCTGGTGGTAGATATGTGATTGTCTCAGGTCTTTTATATGGTTTAACAGTAACACTGGCTAATATATATGCTCCGAATTATGATGATAAACTTTATTCAAAAAATATTTTCTTTACTCCCTGACCTGAACACACATTATCTTATTATGGGAGGTGATTTTAACTGTGCATTGAACCCTTTTATGGACCGCTCATCCAACAAACCTACCCAACCCTCTAAATCTGCAATTACACTTCAGTCACTTCTGAATATTTGCAGTCAAGCTGATGTATTGCGTTTTTTCAACCCCTCAGCACGACAATATTCATTTTTCTCATGTGTCCACCACAATTACTCCCATATTGATTACTTTTTCTTAGACAAGAAATTGTTGTCTAAAGTGAAGGATTGTTTAAATAACAGTATTGTTATATCAGATCACGTTCCACTTACACTTTCTATTTTGTTTCAAGATAAGATGCTTGACTCTGGAGGGTGGAGATTTAATTCTTTGCTTCTTTCTGATAAAGGATTTTGTGATTTGTTAAAAACCCAATTAGATATCTTTTTGGAGGTAAATACTATTCCTGAGACTTCACCTTCGATGGTTTGGGAAGCTTTGAAAGCATACGCCCGGGGTCAGATTATTTCATACTCAGCCTGTATAAATAGACAAAGGAGGAAGAGATTAGAAGAATTATCCCTTAAAATTCTTCAGCTCGACGCAGCTTATTCAACTTCTTCAGATCCTGAAATTTACAAAAAGAGACTCAAACTTCAGTCCAATTTTAATATGTTATCAACTCACCAGGCTGAAAAATTACTACTGAAGTCCAAACAAGTATTTTTTGAGCATGGTGAAAAGCCAAGTAAACTTCTTGCATTTCAATTAAAAGAAAAGTCAGCTAAAAATAAAATTTCCCAGATTCGGTCCTCTGATGGCAATCTGATCACTGATCCTACAAGTATTACGGCACATTTTAAAGATTATTATTCCTTACTATACAGTTCTGAACCTCCCTCTGATGGATCACTTATGGAAAGTTTTTTCGAACATTTGCCCATACCTACAAAATCGGACACTGTGAGAGAAGAGTTGGAATCTCCCTTTTCCACAGTAGAGGTAGTTCAGGCTATCCAGAATATGCAAAATGGCAAGACCCCTGGACTAGATGGGTTCCCTGTTGAATTTTTAAAAAAGTTATCTCAAACACTTAAAACACCGCTTCTAAATATGTTAGAGGACTCCTTTAATAATGGCCACCTGCCCTCAACCCTTCGTCAATCTTGTATTTCTTTGATTTAAAAAAAAGACAAAGATCCACTTGAATGTGGCTCTTACAGGCCAATCAGTCTTTTGAATGTCGACGTGAAGATTGTGGCTAAAATGCTTGCAAAGCGTCTTGAGTCTGTCTTACCTGAAATCATACACAATGACCAAACAGGTTTTATTAAAAACAGATTATTGTCTCATAATATAAGAAGAGCATTGAATATAATTTACTCTTCTAATTCTCATCCATCGGAGGCTCTTCTTCTGCTTGATACAGAGAAGGCCTTCGATCGTGTAGAATGGAATTACCTTTTTTATGTCTTACAGAAATTCGGCTTTGGCAACACCTTCATCTCTTGGATTAAACTTTTATATTCCTTTCCAGTCTGCTCAGTTCGAACCAATGGCGTATCCTCCTCTAATTTCCGCTTGAAACGCGGCACAAGACAGGGTTGCCCACTGTCACCTTTGCTTTTTGCATTGGTAATTGAACCATTGGCAATTGCCATTCGTACTGAACAGTCCGTACATGGAATTGAGAGAGCTGGCACAGTTCACAAAATCTCACCATACGCCGATGATGTGTTGCTGTATATCTCTAAACCGGCTGTTTCTTTACCCGAAGTCCTGAAAATTATAAATTCCTTTAGCCTCTTTTCCGGTTATAAATTAAATATAAGTAAAAGTGAGATATACACAATAAATCTTCCAATTTTTAATTTACCAATGAGCAAGTGGATGTTTAAAGTTGCTTTTCATAGTTTTAAATACTTAGGAATGTTTTAAATACTTAGGAATAACAATTAATCATAAGTGTTTAGATCTCTTTAAAACTAATTTCACTCCGCTCCTTCAGAGAGTTCAGAACGATTTTGCCCGCTGGTCAGCTCTCCCCATTTCTCTGGCTGGATGTGTGAATTCAGTAAAAATGAACGTATTACCTAGATTTCTGTACTTATTTCAGTGTGTTCCTATTTTTATACCTAAATCTTTAAGACTTTAAATCAACACATCTCATGTTGTTTGTTCCACATCTTTTATCTGGAACAAAAGACCAGCCAGAATTCGGAGGGAAATACTTCAGAAACCAAGGGTTGAGGGTGGGCTCGCCCTTCCTAATTTCTTATTTTACTACTGGGCGGCAAATATACACTCTACACTATTCTGGGCTCTGTGATTGGGTTCCAGCTTGGGTCAGTATTGAAGAGGGTTCTTGCTCCCCAGCCTCACCAGCTGCACTACTGTGTGGTCCTCTTACTGCCATCTCACGTCTTCCATACGGTAATTCCATTGTCCGACAATCATTACGAATTTGGTCCCAATTTCAAACCCATTTCGGCCTTCAACGATTGCCATTGGTCTCACCGATTAATCGTAATCCTATATTCCCCCCCTCTCTTAATGATAAAGCATTTAATAGTTGGCAGAGAGCAGGCATCTCAGTCATTAATGATATCTACATTGATAATATTTTTCCCAGCTTTTCTCAGTTAACACAAAAATTCACCCTTTCTAGTGCTCATTTTTTTAGATACTTGCAGTTTCGAAACTGTGTCAAAAACTAATTTCCCAACTTTCCAAATCTTCCACCTAAATCACATCTAGATCAAATTCTTGAAGTACCCTCAAATAAAAAGGGTCTATACGGGCTGATCTCCTCTATCTCTACTCCCTCTCTCTCTTTTGTTAAGCAACAGTGGGAGTCAGACCTTGGCGTCACATTTGAAGATGAGATCTGGAGCCAGATATTGTCCCGTGTCCATACCTCTCCTATTTGTGCACAACATAGTCTTATCCAATAAAAATTTATTCATCGAATTTATTGGACAAAAGTGAGGTTGGCAAAAATTTGGCATGATGTTGATCCTATATGCGATCGTTGTTATCAGACCCCCACAGACTTAATACATATGTTTTGGTTATGTCCATCCATAACCTCTTTTTGGCTGTCAATTTTTAAATGTTTTTCTTCTGTAACAAAAAAAAACAGATCGAGCCTTGTCCTTTGGTTGCACTTTTTGGACTTCCTCCAAATGTCACAGGTTTGCCTGGATGTTCTGCAAACGCTTTTGCTTTTTCAACATTATTGGCTAGACGGCTTATTCTTCTGTTATGGAAACAAAATCTTCCCCCATCCTTTGATGACTGGCTGAGAGATGTTATGAGTTTCATTCATTTGGAAAAAATTAGGTACACAATAAACGGCAACACTGGCATATTTTCTGAAATCTGGGACCCTTTTATTAGTTTTTTTCTGGTAAAGTGAATCCTTCTTCTGTAGTTGGTTAATCTAATCACTAGGATGTCCTTGTGATTGGGGCTTGATTTTGATTAAAAAAAAGAATTGAGTATACGAATGTGCACCGTGCATACATAATCTTTATTTATGTTTTGTTTGCCGATGCAAATGTGTACAATGTACTTGGGTGATTATTTATTTTGCTTCTAAACTTATTTTGTACATGATTTACATACTTCATAATTATGTATTGAGGGATTTTTATTTATTTTTTATTTTGTATTTATATTCTTTTTTTTTTTTTTTTTTTGTCGGTTTGGTTTGTAAAATTTGGTGTTGGGGTGGCGGGTAGGGTTGGGAAAAAAATATTTGTTTCTATTCTCCTGTATCTTCATTCTTCTATTATTATAAAAGTTTAATAAACAGACTAAGCAAAAAAAATATATATATATATATATTATTATTATCATTTAAATCATCTAAAAGCTCTGTAAGACTCTATATGGGCCTCCTATTGGCCTGAAAAGAAAGAGAATGTAACTGCATGGAGTTTTAGCTAGATATGACAAGCACACGCAAACTCAAAAGGTTTTTCGTCATCATGAATTGTAAAATACATTTTGTATATTGTTAAGCAAAATAAAATTAAATAAATAAATGTAATAAAACTAAATGTAATTGTTTACTTTAGGAAACCGAGGAGAATTATGAGGAAAAAACTGACATTTTTCCCCTTGGACTGATATGGTTTGAGATGCTCTGGAAAATAGATACTGGTAGTGAGAGAGCAGAGGTGAGTAGTATTTCATGACAGTCATCAGTAGTGATACTGATATCTGCAAAAAAAAAAAAGAGCACCTTTAATTTTTTTTGTTTTTTTTCTTTAATTCTGCCATTGCAGCTGTGGCCGGATCTGAGAGATCAAAGGTTTCCAGCAGGGTTCAGTGACAAATATCCAACTGAAGTAATAAACTTGATTTTACCCTCAAATAAATATTGATTGGACCGAGTTTAGCCTATAATGTTGATATGTTTCTTTTTCAGGAACAAATCATTAAGAAGATGCTGTCCAACACACCAGAGGACAGGCCACATGCAAAAGACATAAACAAAAAGCTTGACAGGTTTTTCTCTCTGGAACAGGATTTGAAAGTTTTATTTTTGCCTTGAAATTGTCAGCGCAGTTTGGTAGGGCCCTCTCCATATTGTTAGATCATGCCTCCATGCAAAAAAATGTCAGATCCAGCCTGTTTTGTCTGGTAACAGAAACAACTAGTCAGCAAAATTGTCTAATACCCAAAAACCCCTTAACAGGAAGTCTTGTCTGGTACCCAAAACTGTATTAACAGTCTTCTATCAGCCAAGAAGTTGACTGACAAAACCCAGTGAAGAGCAGAAGCAGGAGACGAAGGGGTGATGATAAAAAAAGGAGCAGAGTTTATTGAATTGTCTTGTGTATGTTTCAATGCTCTTTGTCTGACAGGATATGGCATCCAGTGCTGGATCTATTATTTCTGGCATGGAGGCATGATCTAACAATGTGGCTACAATTACAACAGATATGTGTCTCAGCTGCAGTTGGTTAGGTTGCTTTATGGTAAACAACCATAAAGCAATAGAGTGGTGGAACTACGATGTCACTTTGTAGGCGAAAACCCGGAAGTGAGTTAGTATTTTAGCACTTCCGGTTCCATCGTCCCAAAGTCAATGGGTTTTTTGAATGGGATTTTGGTTAAATAAGGTCTGTGGTTCACACAAGCTCAAGATACTTTCACGTTTTATTCTACGACATAAAACACACCAGTTACACCCCACTTGTGATCTTTTTAAGCTGTTACGTTTCTTAAAAATGACGGTTGCTAACAAGTTGCTAAATGGGACTACAGGCGCTGTCAGAGACATTCAACATCATCACGCCGAACAGTTTATCAATTTACAGTATTTTCCAGTTGTAGTATAATTTGTAATACAATTAATTTTAGAATAACCAACGAATAGTTTGCCGCATTTTATATTGTTGTTCGACAATTTTGTTGTTTTTGTTTGCTTTGCCCCGAAATGCAACACATGTCTCGGATGGAAGATGCTCGTTTTATCGCTTCGTTACTGATGCGGAGTCTTGGGTTCACACCGTAAGGTAAACTCATATTTCAATTATTTCATGTAAACACCACATTTACCGGCTTTACGTGGTGAAAGTGAAACTTTAATGATGCATGCTTAAAGCCTCGTTAAAATGAAATGTTTACGGCCACATGAAGCTGTTAGAAAGCATATAGATTGAGGATTTCCTAGAAGCAAGGATAAAATAACATATTGTGTAACCACCCTAACAAAATGAGAGCTGAAATGTGGTACTTTGTTCACTAAAATAAGTTTAATCTTACCATATCCAAAAACTCGCGCACGTGTTGTTGTTTAAAAGATTAAATACGCGGGGGTACGTTTTTAATTAAAATATTCATATTAATCAAGGATTTATTGACTTTTAATGCACCTTATTTCGAAATGTACAGAAATACGTGGTTTTAAATGTCCTTTAGTTAAGATTATTTCATTTATTCACTATACTATTTATTACTACTGTCTCATTTCAGTTTTAGTTTGGCTCTAGTTTTGTATTTATTCCAGTTTATACGAAACGGTTCATGTAGCGTGGATTAAAATTCATATATAGAGTAAATACGGTTAAAAATAAGTTTGAGAAAGTTGTCGGGAGCATGGTGTTGGTGACGTTGAAGGCGAGCGACCGTGGTGGTGTAGTTCGTTTATAGCCTAAGTTTAGCTTTTCAGTTCTGGTGCTTTTATCTAGGCTTCTAAATTCGTCAAAGTTATATTTTTTGTGAAGATTATCTTGATGGACAAAACGTGTAAGTTTCACGAACTATGATTATTATATGCTTATTTTTTTGCGATAATCCAAAAGCCTATGGAAAAATCCTATTGGCTTTTTGTCGAGGGAACCAGTTTCATGCTAACAGCCGATCCACCTACAGAGTGACGTCATAGTTCCCCCACTCTATACTGTGCAATGTGAAAACATTTTGCTGGGAACACTGCTTCTCAAGTTGACTTATCATCAGCCATTTTCCGACAATTGTGCAACATAGGCTACTGTATGTTTGGTGGGGGGAAACAAATAAAGGAATTGGGGTACAACGTGGCTAAAGGCACACCTTATGAAAAAATGTGCTTATCTGTTAACAGGATTTGATGATCACTAGTCTAGTGATTGTACATTATTGTTGTCATCGTTCAGGCTGTATTTCAGCTTTAATGTACGTTTTTTTAAACAAAGCAGCTGATATTTGCCATAGCGACAGCTAGAATCTAGTGGAGTGCCGAGTAGCGGAAGCACAGGGCTGCTGCTGGGCGCCGCTGTTGCAATGGAACGTTCACTTCTTGTCAGTATAAGTTCTTTGGTTAAGGCTAGAACGGATATGTATGGCGCTACTGGGCATGCGCACATCAATACAGTGTAATTTTTGTCACACTGTACAACAATAATTACTATTTTTTCATTAAAGGGGTGGTTGATTGCGCTTTCACTTTTTTAACATTAGTTAGTGTGTAATGTTGCTGTTTGAGCATAAACAATATCTGCAGAGTTGCGGCGCTGAAAGTTCAATGCAAACGGAGATATCGTCTTTTAAAATTCTGGCAGTTTAATGCCTACAAAAACGACAGGTAAGGGACTACAACGAGTTACTTCCCGGGTCTGATACGTCACAGACCCAGATAAACCCCGCCCCCGGGAACACGCAGCAAAGGGGGCGAGGCCATGCTGCACCGCTTTAGAGAAGAGGAAGAGAAAACTAGGGGTGCACATCTATTCATATGAATCATGATTCTGTCTTCTAATGATTCTAATGGATTCTCAAGTTTCAAAATCATTAAAGCAGCGGTTCTTAATACTGTTACTCTGTCGCCCTGCTCTGCATCTCTCTCTCTCTCTCTCTCTCATTCAGATCGTCAGATCAGCTCCAACAAACTGTTCCAATTATACACTTATTTTCACACAGCAATGAGAAGCATTATAAATGGACATGCGTGCGGTTGCTGTGCTGTATTAAAGCTTTAATCAGGATAAAACCGTATATTAAAAGCTAACAGAAGCAGTAGCACTTACAAATAGCAGCGTATTTAAAAGTATGAGACAACAACAACCAAACATACCATTAAGAGCCGTGCTTGCACAGGTTCTGCACGATCCTCTTCACTAATATCCTCTGGGTCTCAATTGGGCTCAAATTGATAAGCATTATAGACAACGCCACTGTTTACAATTCAACCGGAGCACATGCCACTGAGGAGAGGGGCGGGACGTTCAGACGTGCAGTAGAGGCGGTTTAGCCAATCACAACACACTGAGCCAGCTAACCAATCTCAGCCCATCGAGGGAGGGGCTTCATAAAACCAGGAAATAAATCGAGGCGTTTGTCAGAGAAGGGACAGAAAGGTGTGGAATAAAGGTAAATTATGTGAAAAATAATGCGTTTTTAAAAAACCAAGCATGAACACATGCTAGACTGCACCCCATAAACACAATCAAGCCTAGAAAAAAACCAGTCAACCACCCCTTTAAGGGGTAGGTTTAGGTCTAGACGTTAATAAAACACAATCTAATAATAGGTAGAAAATTAAATTTCATTGTTCGTTTCCAGCCGAGAAAAGCGAGCAAATCTCAGTAAGTAGGCCTATTAATAAGTTTGATGAATTCTGTGATGCTGTTTCATGAAATGGGTTGTTTCATTCCGAAACAGTCCACCCTGATTGAAAATATAAATCAGGGTGGACTGTTTCGGAATGAAACAAGTCCATGATATTGCAATCATGATATTGATTGAAAATATCAAGATTCATGTTTCGTATTCTCATGTAACTAACTTTAGCTCTTATTTACATCCCTTTAGAAATAATGAAGTACTCTCAAACTATTACACAAGCATATTAATTTGCACATACAACCTGTGCACAAGCTTATGAACAATAACGAGCTCTGCTACGAAACCTTCTAAACAAATTTCATATCTGTTTTGGCATTGTTTTAAATGATTTGTTTCACTCTCATCCCAAGACAGAGTAGGGTGTAAGTGCTCGTCTAGTTTGCTAGGTGTCGCTGTTCGCATTCGCATTTCTCTTCTAGTCTGTCAGTTTATTGTTATTTTTCGGTATATCTACACGAGATTAATGTTGCAGTCTAGTCATTCATGTCAAAATTACCGTAAGTGCAAGATGTCAACTCGGAGGTTTCAGTAGCAGCTATTATACGGCCCAAATGGATTCATATCAGACTTCGATGTCGGTTTTGCCTATGATTTCAAAAATATTTCATGTCTTTGGTTTTGATTTTCATGCATATTTGTTAGCTATCCTATTTCGTCAAGACATTATACCAGTAGTAAAAGTATACATACCAAACTGAAATATGTCTCAGTACTATTGATGTGAACTTTTTAGAATAGCAGTTACGGTACAAAGGAAAAAAACGTTTTGTGTGCTTTACATTACTGCAAGAGACTTTCAGCTTTTGTTCTATAACATGCATACTTCAAACGAGAAACCGTTTTAAGTTGCCAGATATGCTATTTAAGTATATTAACAACCCTGAAATTAATGTCATAAAATGTAAACGTCACAATACATATTTAAAAAGCATGGATGGAGAAAAAAATTAAAATATAAACACTATACATTTTTTCAAACTGAACACTTATGGTGCTGGTTTTTTTTGTGTGTCCTTTCATGGAAAAGAGCAGCATGAACACTAATCAGAATTTGTCCTTATGTGCTCCACTGAAGAAAGAAAGTCATATGGATTTGAAACAACATAAAGGTGCGTAAACGATGAGAAATATCTCTTGTAACACCATTTGTCTGTTCAAATCGGTTGCCTGGAAATACCGTATAATATTTAGGCTACTTTATTGCAGATTTGGGTTTATGTATGTAGCTTTCATTTACCAGAGTTAGGTCTCTGCACACTGAGTCCGAAATTTTCGCACGTTAAAAAATAAATACGACCTCACGTTGTGTCAATCACGTTTGCACACTGCCTCCGAAACTTTCGTCCATCAAAAAAAAATCGGATCAGGTTCGATTTTCTGCGTTTTCGCATCCGTTGCATGCATTTTGATAGGAAAGGATGGGGAATACGAAAAAAAAACAGAAAAACGCATGCGAAAATTTCGGACTCCGTGTGCAATGGCCTTAACACTTGGCAACTGTGATTGCACACATCACTATGAGCCCGAATGCTCTGTTGTACGTCTGAATGAATGAAGGCATTAGACACGAGCAGACGTAAAACAACACTCTTTTATAATGGATGAGCAGTTACAGTGTGTGTCTAAAAAAAGATATGAATGAGTATATTATAGGCAAGAACAACATTACTGCCATTGTTTACTGTAGTAGAGAGCACATGCTTCTTAAAGGAATAGTTCACCCAAAAATGAAAATGTAATCACCCTCAGGCCATCCAAGATGTAGAAGAGTTTGTTTCTTCATCAGAACAGATTTGGAGAAATGTAGCATTACATCACTTGCTCATCAATGGATGCTCTGCAGTGAATGGGTGCCGTCAGAATGAGAGTCCAAACAGCTGATAAAAACATCACAATAATCCACAAGTAATCCACACCACTCCAGTCCATCAGTTAATGTCTTGTTAAACAAAAAGCTGCATGTTAACTGATGGACTGGAGTGGTGTGGATTACTTGTGGATTATTGTGATGTTTTTATCAGCTGTTTGGACTCTCATTCTGACGGCACCCATTCACTGCAGAGGATCCATTGCTGAGACAGTGATGGTATGCTAAACAGTCTGTGTCATTCTGCAATAGGTTTCATTCAATCTCTAGACAAGTGATCTCATTGTCTGTAATATAGAGAATTTTTCTTTTATTAATGTAGAAAACAAAGTCAGACAAAGTCTTACAAAGTGCAAAAGCTACAAACTTTACAATCAAACACTAAAAAAGCATTTATAAAAACAATGGACAACACCCCAAACTCCTTCATTCAATTCTCAACATTTCAAAATATATATATTTTTTGTTTTGTCTATAGTGATCATCTGTTAATGCATTATATTGCAGTTGCCTATAGAAAAACATCACCAAAAATAGACATTTTCAATGGGAGAGTGACAATAACATTTTCACAGTTCAGGCCAAGTAAATATGAAATGAATTATTTCCTTCATCTGGTTTTGTTAAACAGGTTTGTGTCCGAATCTGAACAGAACTGAAATGAAGATAATGATTTTGTTTATGGAGCGGCAATACAAAAATAGCAACAAAAACTATGTTTCACACAGTGGAATGTTAGCATACTTATCTAGTATACTTAATATATTAATTCATATATATTCTTCTGTATATAATTGACAGTGCAAACTCAGAAATATAGCTTTTATAGAAGTTGTGTACATCTGAAATGAGAACTACTGGCCTACAAGTTTAAAGAAATGAACACGACAAAGAACAGACACTTTTTCAGCAGCACTGATTCTGGAAATATTTTCCACATTCATTTTCTCCATAGGGATTTCAATTTGTATTTGTAGAAGAAATTATATTTCATTTCTTTAATGAGGCAATGCACTACTCTTTCCATGACGCATTGCAAATAATCAAATCAAAAACAGCTGTGTAATATAAAACTATTGACTTAGAGTCATTTATATGCATATTTACATTAAAATATTTAAATACAAAATGCAAATATGTTATACAAATACAAATATTTAAATCAAAATATTTAAATATACAAGTATTACTATGTAGAATGTGGGAAGGCAGACACGCTTAATTAATTTGCATTGAATCATGGGATTGAGTGGAACCGTTTCCATTGTAACAGTGATTTCTCTGATTGATCTCTGGGTAGTGTATCTGAAATCACATTTACTTCTATGGAAACGAATATTACCGCTTCACTATCCTGAAAATTTTGCACATTATTGGTAAGAATCGATTTCTTTTTGGAGAAAATGATTGGTAGTTTTGCTTCCAGAGCTGTACTGTTGTATTATGTTGAAATACCGTAATAAATAGCGGTAAAGACATCTGTGGTATGTACTATTTCCCATCAGTGATGGAGAATGTGCAAAATAATACCACTCCTCATTGGGAATGTTCTAGTAAGGATTCAGCTCCTCTGGTGCTAGATGAGACTCTTCACCTTCAACGTATGCCGTGAAACTGTTGTTCTGACTGCCCCAATCATAACTGTCCGGCGTAACACTGTGAACGAAAGAAACGGGCAATTAATAAAACAGTTCTGGTCAGATCTTACATTCAGGTCTTACATCAGTCTAATTTAGAGCGATGCAGCTTTCCATTGAAATTCAAAGCTGAAGTATATCATTTCAGATGTTCTTATACAGATTCATTCTTGACAATAATACCAAGAATATACTAAATATTCTAAGTTTAGAATGCTTCTCAAACAAACAATATGATTTATCATATTAGATACTCACATTTTAACTTTTTTTTATTTTATTTTTTTTAAATGACGTCTGGTGTTACATACACTAAATAATCAAGTAAAACTAAGTTGCTTCAATGCAGTGAGTGTTCATCTGTAAATATTACTAGTTATTATTACATTTATGTGATTAAAATCAGTGAAGATTTGATGAAGCAGCAGCTGAAGCTGGACGTTTGTACAGTTACACTAAAAGAGCTTTTACTGGATAAAACCCTCTAAACTGTCAATCAGACATGGAGTAGATTATTATATATGGTGATTAATTTCAGACTGAATACCAAACTTGACTGCTGTACCTGGCCTGAATGTTTTGTGGGATAATACTCCACGCCAGATCATCATCGCTGTCGTAACGCCGCGGGTTGTCAAAGAAATACGCTCTAGATGAGAACATGTGTCCAGGGATCACTGACGCACTCTACAAGCCAAAGAGAGAGTCTTCAGCATTATATTCTTGATATTATGTATTATGTACACTACCGTTCAAAAGTTTAGGGTCAGTATGATTTTTTTGTGCTTTTTAAAAAAAAAAAAATATTAGTCTCGTAGGCTGCATTTATTTGATCAGAAATACAATAAAAATTGTGACATATTTTTACAATTTTAAATAGCTGTTTTCTTTGTGAATATCTGTTCAAATGTAATTTATTCCTGTGGTTGCCAGGCTGAGTTTTCAGCATCATTACTCCAGTCTTCAGTGTCACGTGATCCTTAGAAATCATTCTTTTGTAATATTATCTTTACTGTCACTTTTGATTGAATGCATCCTTGATGAATAAAAGTATTACTTTTTTATTGACCCCAAGCTTTTGAATGTTAATTTAAATATTGTATGTTAAGAACTGGGAAGTCTATTAAAAGATTATAAATCTCGTACTCGATCCTGAGCCGGCTTACGGACTCTGAAGAAGAAGACCACCAGTGAAGTGGGCAGCAGCTCCCAAACAAACAGGATCACCCCAAAAACCACATATCCAGCGTCGCCCAACGTCGACTTCAGATCTGCCTGTAGAATAAAATCATTTCAGCGGTTGCAAAATGGCCAAATTCATCAAGACATATTAAAAATACTAAAAGGCTCATTCTGTGTCAAATCAACCAAATTTCTAAAACTTCCCAAACTCAAATTTTGGCTTTTGCTCATATTTTTCTGAAGAAAGACAAATATGAATAGTAATGAAAGCCAAAATATTAAATGCCATAGATGACTATTTACTGAATAATCCACTATTATTGTAGAGGAGGGTCAAAATGACCAAATTTGACAATTTAGAGCCAAATTACAGGACTTTAAATGACTTTAGAAAGATGGCAGCATTGTTATTTTAACACACGAGATTGGTAGGTCTGTTAGCAAAATCTGTTGATTTTAGCAATCTTTGTTGAATTATATGCCAATGGTGACAGTTCAAAAATGGGAAAAAGCACTTTTCATGTTTTTTCCCCCAAAGTTTGCATGCCTGCAACTCAAGAAGTATTAAACATAATCTTAATATCCTTTTAGATACTGGTTTTTAACAAACTTTGGTTCAAATCCAGAGATATGTTGATCTCAATGTGGCTCCAGGAGTAAATTGTACACATTTTCAGTGGTCAAAAACCAAATATGGGTCACTTTTTGCATATAGATGATGCCTTTTTTATTTTAAAGAGGAACGTCTGATGAACAAATAATGTTGAAACTGAAAAAGGATCGCGTTCCCTCTATCAAAACTATTGCATTGAACATACTTGGTCTGATACGTTGTACCAGTCGTAGTCGAATGAGTTGATGCTCTTGATTTTTGCCAGTGCCAGCACCACTAGGTTATAACACGCACGGGACGAGTACAGCAGGATCACCGTCGCTCCGATTATAGTCACCTGACACACGGATGTTCCCTGGACAGAAGAGACGAGACGTTATTCAAACACCATCCAATTCCTTTTACAGTGAAGAAAATATACTGTTTTTGAACAGTGATTATTCCACATGGGTGTTTAAATTCTTCCAATAAAACTCAGTTTAACATTAACTAATCTTGTTTTACATTTACATGAATTATATAAATTGAATATAGTTTAAAACTGATTTGATGTTTGACACCGTGTATGTAATATGTTTGCATATGCATCAGTGTTATTTTAGTATCACATACACTATTATATTTTTGTTAATATTTTGAATTGGGTTTAATTTTTATATTTTCTGTTTTCACTTTAATTTTAGTTAACCTTTTGGCAATTTTGAGTTTTTGTCATTTTCTGTAAATGTGTCTATATAGTATTTTTTTTAATTAATTTTAGTTTATTTATTTTTTGTATTTCATCGAAATGAAAAGTTGCCTTGGCAACAGCGTTATTTTAGTATCTTTGAGATGCTATTATTGTTTTTATCTATATTAAATCATAAAAAGCAATGTCCAGCTTTGGAGACTAAATAGTTCTCTCCCTAAATATGAAGAGGTCAAGCAACAGATTTATGAGTTCACCCAAATTCCACTAAAAGCTTATGGACAAAATTATAACATATTCCCCCATTTTATATTGTCTTTAAAGGGGTCATCGGATGCCCATTTTCCACAAGTTGATATGATTCTTTAGGGTCTTAATGGAAAGTCTGTAACATAGTTTGGTTAAAATTTCTCAATAGTAGTGTAAAACAACACCCTTTTTACCCTGTCAAAAACAGCTCTGTCTACAGCAAGCCATTTTATTGCATGTCCCTTTAAATGCAAATGAGCTCTGCTGACCCCGCCCCTCTCTTCCGAGCCGCTCTCTGAGAGACGGTAAACTTTAGCCGCATTCATTGCGAAACTTGTTAACTAGCACATTATTAGGAAAGGTGATTTGCAAAGATTCATAAAAAAAATGTACATTCACTTCTGTAGGTGAAGCTGGATCACGAATGATTCGCGCAAATATAGATGCATTTAGGTAGATCGGGGGATGCATTCCCTTCAAAAAAAGGTAATCCACTGCATCTTCAGCAGCTCAGATGTCAGGAGTAAATTAAGACTGCTATGTATATTATACATCCAACAACAAAACACCTCAATCGCTATGGAGACATTCTTGTCTACTCCTGCTCCGGCGGTGAAACAATGGTGGACTGATGACCGCTCACTCAGGGCGGGTCTGAGGTAAGACACCAGTCCAGTCTGTGCCGAAACGCTACTGTCAAACAAACAATTGTGGGAGGGGCTTGTCTGTGTGACGTCACACAGACAGGCATCTGAGATCAGCTCGATTTGAGAAAGGGGAAATGATTTAACAAGATAAAAAAAAAAACACTGGGTGGATTTTTATCATTATAGAGTGGTTGTGTACACACACTCCCAACACACATTTCAGTTCAAACAACTTGTAAAAGTGCATGTCGCATCCGATGACCCCTTTAATCTTGCTGTACAGTGTAACCCAAGCTTTAGTTTGTCTTACCTTGGACTCCAGGTAGATGTTGGCCAAAGACATCTTGGCGATCTTGTAGAGACACAGTGAGAGTGAGACGGCACAGAGGACGAACAGTGTGTCGTTGATGGCCACGCGCACCAGCACTACAGTCTCTGTGTCGGTCTTCGTCATCTTCACCAGCAGAGCACAGGTCAGGTTCACCAGCAGGAAGATGATGCTGATGCACAGGAAGAGCAGGTACAGCGGCAGCCTGACGAGACACCACAGAGTGAAGCTAGCGCATTATTACAGCATGCTGCAAGCTTATTGTAGTTAACTAAAACTGCAACTGGAGTTAAAACCATAAACATTTTCATTACTTGAAATAAAATAAACATTAACTGAAATAAAGTCAAATCATTTCTTGTTTTAATTTGGTTCAACATGACATACTAAAATAACTAAAAACTAAAACTGAAATAAAAAATTAATAAGTACAATGAATATATATGAAAAACTACTAAAAATGACAAAACAAACAACAAAGTTACAAACTTGACATTAAATTAAACTGAAAACAGAAAATATAAAAATATAACTTATTTAAAATATTAATAACTATAATTATATCTTAGTGATATGTAATATATATGTATATATAATTAATATAAGTAATATTATTCTGCTTTATCTATATATATTATGTATATTATATTATATTATGAAAGCACATAAGCATATTCATATATTATAAAAAGCTAACAAAAACGTTTTAAACTATAGTATTTATTTTAAAAATATTTTTATTAGCCTTTTTGCATATAATTTCTATTATAATAAAAATGGTTTATTTTTTCCACATGATTTTAATAATCAGATAACATTAATAAAATAATAATAATAATAGTTTATTTTATATAGCTGCTTTCGGGACCTCAAGGTCGCTTAACAAATTCATAATACATAATAAATAAAACAAATACATAATCTAAGCAAAAACAAAGAGTACAGAAGTAAAAACAAAACATTTGAAAAACAGAGTGTAAAATAAGTGCGATTTTAAAATCTGGATAGATTTTGAGGTACATCATTCCAAAAAATTATTAAAAACAAAAAACCTTAAAAATGAATAAACAAACCCCTGGTTTCACAGACAAGGCTTAAGCCTAGTCCTAGACTAAAATGTAAATCTGAGCGGTTTCAACTGAAAGAAACTTGCACTGACTGATCTTAAAACATGTCAGTGCCTTTGTTTTGTCTTAAAGGGATAGTTCACCCAAAAATGAAAATTCTGTCATCATTTACTCTCCCTCAAGTAGTTCCAAACCTGTATGAATGTCTTTGTTCTGCTGAAAACAAAGGAAGATATTTTGAAGAAAGTTTGTAATCAGGCTGTTTTGGTGCACCATTGACTTCCATAGTAGGAAAAAAAATACTACTTGAGGGAGAGTAAATGATGACAGAATTTTCATTTTTGGGTGAACTATCCCTTTAAGATGCACACCATTTTTTTCTAAGGCATGTTTATAAAAATGACTTAAATGTCCTAATTGAACTATGGCCTAATCCTGGCTTAGTCTAAACCCTGTCTGTGAAACCAGGCCAAAATGTATTGTTTAAAAGTACAAATATATAAGTTTTAGATGAGAGTTTTTGGATCCATATTCACCTGTACTTCTGAAGTTCTGGTGAATATTTAGACATCGCCTTGAAAATGACCTGTACCAGAAAACAAGCCGTAAGTTGGTGTAAATATTGCATGCATAAAGCATTTAAGCTCATGACTTATTAAACAGAGAATGACACATCCAGGATCATAAAAGTCACCAGTTCCCTTGTCAAAGCATGTCGGTCATAACAGAAACAAGCAAGTGCTTTACTGCTCATCTCCATCTGAAACACTGCACTGACATACAGTATCAGCACGTTCAGAAATATGACATAAGATCTGATTCAAGCATGTTTGGGGGACTAAAAAGTGTCATATACTGTAAAAAGTTACTTTACTGAGCTATTTCAACCTGATCTGGCCTTTACAAATGACATTAGAGTGAGAGAAAGCTTGAATAAAACTAGACTAAAAAATCCCCAAAAATCCAGTTCATTCATACAATAAAATACTTGCACTCGTTTATTTTAAAAACTGCACAATTTACAGTTCTTAAGCATATATACAGTACTGTACACTATGACAAAAGTATGTGGACACCTGCTTGTTGTGCATTTAAAATAACATGCATTGTCGTGTTAAATATAAATCGGTTGATTATAATATGTATATGGTAGATATGGTGATTCACAGTAAATCATTAACAGCTTTTTCTTGTAGTGTTTTTTATAGTGTAGTGTCAACGCTTCAGACCGCAGCGAATGATTTCAGTTCTCTTTTTTTGCTTGCGCTGTACTCCCACACGTATGATTCATTTACATACGCATCTTTGATCATAATAAAACAGGAAGAATAGTTCTATACTGCTGCATCTCTGCTTTGGAACAACATGCATTGTGAGAATATACAATACACATAACATTGAACTGAACTGACTTAAGCGTAGAGTGGGTTTGAATCAATAATGACCTTAGTTGCTCTCATACACACAGCTCTCATATAATTCTTCACCTTCGCTGTCATATTATTATGATCTACGCAGCAATAATGATGACTTGAGAGTGTTTTTTCTGTATTATACATTATGATTATATAATCCACTCTGAGAGATTAAGATGCGTTTTGCTGTTGATGCTTTTTGCATGAAAGATCTATGGTTTGGCTAATGAGATAAATCTGATTTATATATTTTTTATTTTATCCATCAGATATTGATTGGATGGTGAAGGAGTTTTTCTGTATAAAGAGGTGGACAGAATTATTATTGTTAACTTAAGCTAAAACCATAAAAAAAAACATTTTATTACTTAAAATAAAATAAGCATAAAATAAAATAAAATAAATAAACTAAAAACTAAACTAAATACGAAATAAAATATTTATTAAAATCTTTCAGCTAGTTGACAAGGCAACATTTCTTATTCTCTTGTTTAGTTTAAGGTGCGGTAATAAAAAAATAACTAAAACTAAAATGTAATAAGAACTATATAGACATTAAAAAATAATACAAATGACAAAATTACTAAAAAAATATTTAATTTAATTAATTATTATTTAAAATAATAAAAAATTAAAATGATACAGAAAATATAATACAAAAATAGCAAAAGAATTCAATTTGAATTTTCTCATTTTAATAATTATAGTTTAATAATTAAAGTTTAAATAATTATTATTAAACTTTAAGTAAAATTAAAAGAAAAACAGAAAATAAAATGTAAAATATTAACAAAATACTGTATGTTATACAGTATATATGGTTCATTTTAAATAACAAAATGTATAAATAAAATCTAATTTATAATATTTAAAAAAACTATAATGGTATATCAGTGATATTAAAATAACACTGGAGGATAAATAAAAGGGACTGACATCAGCTGAAAAGTTGTTTCAGTGTTGGATCAAGTTTATACATTTTGGTAAAAGAATAAAAAGACCATTTCTCCTTGGAATTAACTATGCATTTATGCATTATGAAATATGTTTAATAAAACCAGGAAAATCCTTATTATATAAGGCTCCTTCCTTATTATATTATATACTGTCTTTATATATGGAACTTCCTTGCTTCCATATATAAAGACAGAGAAAAATGGACAGAATATCTCCTCCTGCTTACATTTTAATGTCCAAAATACTTTTTTGTTTGCATTCTGCTCTCATAAACGTACATGTGACCTGTAGTCTTAAAACTGATTTTACTGTCTCCACAATTGCAAGGTGCAAAGGTGTCAAACTCACCTGTGCGAAGTACAGATTCATGAGGCTGAGCGTGAAGAACTGCAGGCAGACTGGGAAACAGTAGAGCAGCCAGAAAGACAAGGGTCCCAGCGTGTTTGCTGTCACGCAGTCCCTGAAATAAAAGGAGAAGAGCAGCGCTCGAAGAGCCGCCCACAGCAGACACAAGAACAGAAACACCGTCTGGTAGCTGAAGCGCTTGTGTCGGTATCGCAGCACCAGCCAGAGCTGCACGTACACGAACGCAAAGAGCAGCGAGTAGAAGACGGTGTAGGCCACCGTCAGCCCCAGCTTGACGAAGGGAGGCACGGCCGGGCTGAAGGTTGGCAGAGGAGGGAGAGAGTCACTCTCCATAGCTCTGCTTTCCTCCTGCTGCCTGGAGAAGGAAGTCTAGAAGGGGCTTTTCCTCCTCCTTCACGGGGTTCTGCAGCTCCTCCTTCACGTGTTAAAATCACTACAGCCCTGATTCTGCTGGAGAAAACGAGCCTCTGAGAGCGGCCGGGGGTTTAGGGGAAGGAAACGAGGGAGAAAGAGGAATAGAACGAGCTGCATTCAGCTGCAGGAAGAGCATTGTGCAGCGGGCAGTGAAAGCAGGAGGAGGAGGAGGAGGAAGGACAGCCCCTCTGACGCCGTGTTGACGTGCTTTACTGTACCTTTAACCCTGTGCTCAGCTTCCCAGCGCTGGCAGACTCCCACGAGATGCGCATGCTGCTTTCTCTGCCCAGTATATGGCTATTTACAGGTTTGCTTGAAGATTCAGAACAGATTATTTGCTTTTATAGAATGAAACACAGGTTACATGTTTATATAAGCAACTTTAAGCCAGGGACAGTTCCTTTCTTTTTTATTGTCCATATAAACCAACTTTTTTCCCTTTAAGTAGGACCAAATCAGAATTTTTACAGGTTACACTCTTAAAAATAAAGGTGCTTAAAAGGTTCTTCACAGCGATGCCATAGAAGAACCATTTTTGGTTCCACAAAGAAGCATTCAGTCAAAGGTTCTTTAAAGAAGCATCTCTTTCTTACCTTTTTATAATCTGAAGAACCTTCTTTCACCACAAAGAATGTTTTGTGACACAGAAAGGTTCTTCAGATGTTAAAGATTCTTTATGGAACCATTTAGACAAACAGGTTCTTCTGTGGCATCATGAAGCAGCTTTATTTTTAAGAGTGTATCTTGAAGATTCAGTAGAGCAGTTTATTTGCTTTTCATAATGAAACACAGGTTACAGGTAACTTTATACTGTATTATACTGTATCATTTCTTTCTTTTTCCATATAAACAAGGGGCAAGTGCATTTGTTTTCTTCACTTTTTTCACTTTTTTGCATTTTCATTTACATTTATCTAAATGATTAGAATTAGTATAAATCTCAGTTTTAATAAAACATTTTTTCATTCATTTTTTCATTCGTTTGATTATATTTTCCTTCAGTTGGATCGAAGTCATTGAGAGAGCTGTAAAAGTTATTGTATAAATATTGCATAAATCCTTTTGCTAAAATATATATATATATTATTTATTTAATTAAAAAATAAATTCCATGTAAACCAGGGACATTTGCAGTTTTTTTCCCCTTCAAACCAAAATGAGAATTTTTGACGTTAATATAATTTTTATTTTAAATGTTATTTCCTTCATTAGGACATTAATCTTAATTTATTGGAATTAGTATATATCTTTATTTTATTTTAATTTTCATTCATTCATTCATTCATTCAATCAGTTATTGTTTTTATTTATTTGCATTTTCTTTCAGTTTGCCATAAATCCTAATTATTGTATAAGTTATTCTATAAATATTGTATAAATCATTTTACTAAAGTATAGAGCAATCTACAAACTTGAAGCTTCATTAGAGCCTTTGTTATTTGCTTTGCATAATGAGACTTTATATAAATAACTTTATTTAAACAATAATTTCCATTCTATTTAGCTTTATTTTTTATTTCAGTTATTGATTTAGTAATTTTAGTACTTTTTACTTAAACCCTATTTTTTTCAATGAGTTGCTATGGCAACATTTTTAATTTTCCCTGTTTTCCATCTAACTTTTATATTTTATTGTGTTTTTTAACAACACTGGATTAGAGTGATCAGTCTGACCTGTTTGTGACTGAAGAAAGTTATTATATTAGAATCACCATTTTTGTTTAGTTATTAAAATGTTTCTGCTTCAGTCAGGTTTAAAGGCTCAGTTAAGATGCTGAATAGTTGTTTCTTGTCAGTTTGCCTAAATCAAGTAGCTAATTAATATTCAAGTGAGGAAACTAATTAATATTGTCTGTGTTGGCTCTTTATGATTTCAGACTTGTGTTAGCCAGTCCAGTTATTACTATAACCTCATCACAGCGTGATTCAATCTCTGCTCTGAAGGGGTTATAGCTTTTAAGCATGTGTTTCTGTTTGACTAACCTCACGCTCCTCTAGCCATGAGAACCTCTCTGTGTCTGGGACTGTATTTGTGAATTATTGCTGATGTAGTTTAGGTTCTCATTCACAGGTCAGAAATTCAGTGATGAATGCAGCTTGGCCCAGAGGTCAGAGGTCAAGCTCTCATCGTTCTCTGAGACAGGGCAGCAAAGGACAGCTGTGAGACAAATCAATCAACAGTGCAATAATAATCAAAGGTCATTTGATCTGGTTATTAGGGAATTAAATGTATCTTTTCATATTTCATGTGTCTCAGTTTATAACTATATAACCCAGACATATTCTTTGTGATTGGGATTAGCACTAACAAAAGCAATAAAGAAGTACTACGGTACTGTATGTACTATTATAATGAAACGTTCATGGTGATTTTTGTCATTTTTGGAGCTCAACAGCCCTGTCAAAATAAAGATCAGAAATTCTTCATAAATTCATAAGGAAATCATACAGGTTTGGAAAGGCAGAAAGTGACAGATATATGTTTCACTATATTCTTGCCTTATTATTTGAATTAAAGCCATGAATATGTTGTTTTGCAAGTTCATGTAGCAGGATTGAGAAGAAAAATCTTAAAAACTGGCTTCCTTTCAATTCAGGCCACAGCACAGGAAGTTGAGTTGGAATGACAGGAAGAGGAATTAAAGATGTTCCGCACAATCATTCAACAGGAATTTCATAGGTTCAACATCACAACTAAAATGTTCCAGAGCAGATGATTTCTTATGTGTTTTGTTCAAGGTTTTCATCTGGAAAACTCACTTTATGTTGTTTGGCTCCACTTAGAAGATTTAAAATAGACAATAAGAGCATTCTGGGAAATGATGCCTTCTTCCATCATGGCCTAACATGTAAGTAATGTTTAAAATAAATACAAATTTCATTAAATACAAAGTGTCACCTCAGACACTAAACATTATATTATACAATTCATAGTGAAAAATGCATAGTTATATGAATTTCATTCCATTTTATATATTTTAAAAAAATCAAACTTGAATTGCATTTCTGCATCATGTCTGCTACCTCAATTTAACCTCTTTAAATTATAAAAAATGAATTTGTATATATTATTGTTGTATAAATGGATTTGTTGTAGAGATGTGATTGAGCAGTAGATGGCGCTGTTATTCAATATTACAGAACCACAGGCACCTCTAAACTACAGTTAGTTTATGTTTTACCATAAAGTACTAACCTCTGACCCCTAATTAACTAAACTAACCATCCAATCCAATTAGTTTGCATTCATATGTATCCACTGAGGGTGAACTGCAATCTCACATTCTTCTCATGTCACTGTTCATTTGTACACAGTACAATTAACTCAGGATATTATTGCCAGTTATTGTGCAGCTTCAAAGGGAAAGACATTGTGCCAGAAAGGTCATGCTCTGATGGTCTTTTGGATGGTGATCAGTTATTATACTATCAAAAGTGCTGATGCTGTAGAGAACACTTCTGTCCTGAGCATTAATAAGGCTGTCTGACCAGAAGCTACATGTAAACTATAAAGTAACATCAGCAGCCATTCTCAAACAGCTATATATTTTTGGTGACATAATGAAAGCAAAATTCTGTCATTTACTGCCTTTCCAAACCTGTATGATTTTATTTCTAGCACTAATGTGAATTTTTGAAGATTACTTTACAGAATTCCCTGCGTTGCATTTCAAATTTGATTTCTTTTAAATAACTATGTTTCTTCTTAGTTTTTCTTATCAGTTATGTTTATTAGGGTTGTATTTTACATCTAATGTTATTAAATTAATGTTTATTGCATATTTCAGTTTCATGTGTGTCACCATGATGGTGTTTAGTGTTTGTGGGAATGACATTAATTCATGCGTTTATGACCTCAAGGTTAGATTATTGTAATGCTTTATTGGGTGGTTGTTCTGCACACTTAATAAACAAACTACAGATGGTTCAAAATGCAGCAGCTAGAGTTCTTACTAGAACCAGGAAGTATGACCACATTAGCCCGGTTCTGTCAACACTGCACTGGCTCCCTATTAAACATCGTATAGATTTTAAAATCCTGCTAATTACTTATAAAGCCCTGAATGGTTTAGCTCCTCAGTACTTGAGCGAGCTCTTATTGCATTATAGTCCTTCACGTCCACTGCTTTCTCAAAACTCTGGTCATTTGATAATACCTAGAATATCAAAATCAACTGCGGGCGGCAGATCTTTTTCCTATTTAGCTCCCAAACTCTGGAACAATCTACCAAACACTGTTCGGGAGGCAGACACACTCTGTCAGTTTAAATCTAGATTAAAGACCCATCTCTTTAACCTGGCGTACACATAACACACTAATACACTTCTAATATTCAAATCTGTTAAAGGATTGTTAGGCTGCATTAATTAGGTCAACCGGAACCGGGAACACTTCCCATAACACATGATGTACTTGTTACATCGTTAGAAGATTGGCATCTACGCTAATATTAGTCTGTTTCTTTCTTATTCCGAGGTTACCGTAGCCACCCGGATCCAGTCTGTATCCAGATCAGATGGTCACTGCAGCCACCCGGATCCAGACTGAATCCAGATCAGATGGTGGATCAGCACCTAGAGATGACCTCTACAGCCCTGAACGCCAGCTGAGACCAGGACACCTAGATGAGCCCCAGAGACTGATCCCCAGTGAAGACCCTGTCTCCTAGACGGCCATCGGGACAAGACCACAGGAACCAGATGAGTCCTCTGCACAATCTGACTTTGCTGCAGCATGGAACAACCTGCTGGTTCGCCTGGTCAGAGGAGAACTTGCCCCCCGACTGAGCCTGTTTTTTTCTCCATTCTGTCACCGATGGAGTTTGGGTTCCTTGCCGCTGTCGCCTCTGGCTTGCTTAGTTGGGGACACTTAATTTCCAGCGATATCATCGTCTTGATTGCACAGATACTATTTAAACTGAACTGAGCTGGACGATGACCACTGAATTCAATGATGAACTGCCTTTAACTGAAAATTGAGTGTTTACTAATGTCCTTGTGCATTACTGATACACTATTTTCCTATTTGATACTGTAAAGCTGCTTTGACAATCTGTATTGTTAAAAGCGATATATAAATAAAGGTGACTTGACATTGTGCATCTTCTATCAATCAATCAATCAATCATCTATCTATCTATCTATCTATCTATATTAGTATTGGCCTTTTCTGCTTGTTGAATAGCTGCTTGTGGTGAGCTTTGGTTCATTATGTGACTGATTATGTGATGGTTATCAGTGTATCAGGTACAAAACAGATTTCAGAACTTCAATAGGTTGGTTCATTAATATTTTTAATTTTAATTGTCAATTTAAGTTAAATCCGTAAACCCTAAAATGTTGCTACCGTATTTTTTACGGTAAAATTCTGGCAACCATAGCTGCCAGTATTTTTTTTACAGTCTATTGTACGGATTTCTTTTATTTTTTTTACAGTTTAGTCTTTGCATCTGTTTGTTTGATGTTTGAATCAGGTCTCCTCTGTTGGAATAGAATTGGCTAGATGGCGCTGTCACAAAAAAATAGGGTCCCAGATCTGCGGTCCTAGAGCTGAGGTCCTAGAGCTGAGGTCCTGAGACTGCAGGCTCCGGAGCAGAAACACACGGCGCGCTGCTGCTGGTTAAACGCGCTTTCACCTCAGGCAGTCAGTCAGTGAGTCTCAGGCAGCTTCAGCTTCAGGATCGGTTCTGGACTGGAAATGGGTCAGCAGGGGCAGAGATGGCCAGTGTGGATCTTATTGGGATTGTCAGTGTGTGTCAGCGGGATAACACGACAAGAACTTTTTCCATTCGGGAGAAGCGCAGGAGACCAGTCTCTTCATGAAGGCAACGACGAGACTCAGGAGATCACGCTGAAGAAGCCCGTAATATTTTACAACGGACAGTTCTTCAAGATTTACGTGAGTGTGTGAGCTATGAATGATAGGCTACAGTGTCAGCGAGTTACTTACATGTAACGGAATTACGTAATTGAATTACAAAATAAATGTAACTAATCTGTTACAGTAACTGAGAAAAAAAATTGGAATTAAATTACAGTTACTTATGAAAATGTTAACGATTTCAAAGAAGGTTACATCTGAATATTTTCACACACTTACAGATTTGATTGATTTCTTTCCCAAATTGCACTGACTGCTCTAAAATATGAGACACCAAAGTTTCAGGAGTTTATGACACTGAATATGACACAAGCTTATCCATAGGTGTTTTATTTTCTAAGTGGGTTTATGCATATGCTTTATTTTTTAAGATTAACAGTTTTAGATGCCAGTGTTTACTCTCATAGCTATGCAAAGATTTGATTTCAAAAACAGAATCATGGCTATTAAACTATTTCTTGTTATGGTTTTATATCTGTATTTACCACAGAATTATCTCAAAGTAAAAAGAGGTGCTAAAATCTGATTTTGTGGTGGCTGTGCTTTAAAATGAAATGATTATAGTCCTAATTCAAGTGAAGAAGGATTTTGAAAGTCTGGCAGTAATCAGTAAGGTTAACCCGGCCTGCTTTACATGTTTGAAACAGTTGAAAACATTTGTTAGAAATTTAGAAAAGTAATCAAATGTAATCAGTTACATTACTTTAATAATTGAAATAGTTACACTACTACTTATTACATTTTAAATAGGGTAACTTGTAATTTGTAACCTATTACATTTACAAAGTAACATTGATGATATACAATACTGCGATACATTCACTTCCATAATAATATGATGACCTTAGTACAGCATACTTTGATATAAACAATGTTAAAAAATAATTGCCATATTCATGCACTGGTATTTTTTCCCACTTCAAGGGCAATTTACCATGATACATGTCCAGAATAGATGCGATTTTAAAATATTTTTAGGTATAAGTTATATCTAGCAGACTAAGTTATATCTAAGTTATATCTATTAAATCAGTATAGCTACACTTTGAAATATTTTTTAGCAGGTCAACCCAGTAATGCCAAAGTTCAGCAGTGCTACAAATACATTCACATATATTAGTTCATAGTCTTATTTATGAACTACATTCAGTATTCAGAGCTAACAGTGAACGTTCTGGCAAAGTTCTCTCAAAGTTATGATGAAACATTCTTCCAGTAATGTTAATAGGACATTCATTCAGAATTATCTGGTCCTTAATAACATTATCGAGAACATTATCGATTCATGGAACATTTTTCTGTAACATTTTAGCTGTAACAGTTAGTTTAGTTTTTTTTAAACGTTATTACTTGTTTCAGAACGTTCAGAAAACATTCCGAAGAAACGTTCCCATAATGTTTGCAAAATTATAAAATTGAACATTCCCTTAATGTTTTCTTCCAATGTTAACATAACCAAGAAAAACTTTTTAAAACATTTTAAAAACTGCACGTCTTGAATGAGTGAAGTTTGAAATAACATTTTAATTGTTGTTTGCATTTATAGCATTTTATAGCATTTATATATGCAAATATGTTTGTATGTTTAGGATGAATTACTGAAACCTGTTGAGTCTAAATAGTATTCTATTCACAGCTGAAATTCCCAACACCTGCCCAATGCATTTAAAACATTTAAAACAAAATTATTCTCCGTCAGTGAGTGTTTTCTACAGTAAACAGAATAAAAGATTAATAATGTTCATAATGCAAACACTTTGCGGTTTGTTTTTGCAATGTTTTCTCTCCCATCTGATTGACTGATTGAAACTGCTCATTATACTGTCTTAAAATAGACATGCTGTGATTCAGTACTAACTGAGTAACAGATTGTTTGAAGAGGTTTTGAAACAGCATTGTTATTTAGCTTTGAATACTTCAGAGAGTTGGTTTATTGTCAAATAAACTCATGATGAGCTGGTTATAGCAGAATGATTAAATACAGTATATGCAGTGTAATGTTTTGGCATGTTATGCAAAACATTGTTTTAGATATCATATGATGGATATCAATATACTGTATATGAATCCATTTCATTTTTTGTTTACAATATATTCTTTGTGAAAAGAAATGAAGGGCAGAACTTGATTTTATTCATCGAGAAGTGAGTGATTGATTGATTGTTCTGATGAATTATTAACAATTAGAGCAGGAATGTTTATCACAGAGGTAAATAGCGTCAGTTTTGCTTTATGTTGACTTAGAGTGACTCCGGTAGTGAAATACTCCAGACACATTCCTGCTTGAGTGCGTATTGATTGGGTGAATCATATCCTGGACTGTTCAGATGATTTAACCTTCCTGTTGTTTTGAATTACAGTACTATTTTTGTACTATTTTGGTTTCCATGCAAAAAAAAAACACCAAATTGGCAAAAATCATGTCTAAAGTTTCGTGTAAAAACAGAAAACCTGTAGCTATTATTACTGAATATGTGAGAAATTTAATAATTTAATTATTGTGTTTCTATTGTGTTAGGGGCCAATTTGATGCACATATTTATATTTTTAAAATTAGCTGCACCAACACTGTATATATATATATATATATATATGTGTGACCCTGGACCACGAAACCAGCCATAAGGGTCAATTTTTTGAAATTGAGATTTAGGACAATATTTGGCCAAGATCCAACTATTTGAAAATCTGGAATCTGAGGGTTCAAAAAAAAAAAAAAAAAAAAAAAAATTGTGGTCCAGGGTCACACATACACACACACACACACACACACATATATGTATTATATATACATATACATATATATACATATACATATATATATATATATGAGGGTGAAATGGGTTTCTCATACTTATGAGAAACAGTCTAATTATTTAGATCCTAAAAAGCTAACAATGGAAAAAACAACATTTGGCAGAATTTTAGGCTATGAAACTAGATGAAGAAATGGTAATTTTCCAGTGGATGATTCATGTTTCATATTTTAGTTTTTGACAAGTAACTATAAAGGTTTTCAGTTTTTTCTTTTTACCTGATTCTTTAGTGTTTATCAAAATGTTGATTTTTGGCAAATTGCATGGACACCATTGGGGGTCAATTTGAGGTCGTAATTACTGTACGGCCTTTCTAAAAATATCTGTCTAAACTTTACATGCATGAGAAAAAGTCACCAAATTTTAAGAAGAAATTAATAGTTTAACCACTTAATCATACATGGGTCAGATTGACCCAACAGACAACAGTAAAATATGTTTGTAGGATTTTCTCAGAGGACTCGACTAACAAAAACATTCATAATTACAATCCCTTGAATGCTTCCTTTCCCACAGGTCTACTTTGCCAATTTCCTTTTCCTTTTTGGAGTTGTTGTGGTTCATACCATGAATATTTGAGCAGAATTCATGGCTGTATCTTGATGTTTTGTTGTTGTTTTGTAAAGCTGAAATAACTCCAGTGTTTGAGAGCAGACTGAACGAATGACAAAGTCACATGAAGGAATGAAACTTTCCTTCATCATGATTTATAGGATCTCCCGCTGAATTCAAAGTGCGTGTGTTGTAGCATTTGAAAAACATCTGGTAATGTAGTCTAAGCGTGCACATCTGTTTTAGTGAGGTGTTGAACAGTCATTGTACAGACGATCAACAATGTGCATGCCATTCCTTATTTAACCGCTAACATTTCCTCATGCATTCTTCACTAAACTGTTTTCATGTTAAATCTGTTTTAAAAATTTTGTAGCCATTCAGTTTTAATAATCTGCTATGGTACTTGTTTTAATGTACAAAGATGATTGTAATTAAACCATATGTAGGTTTATTGCCAGAGGAGTTTTGATGCTGTCTATATGCCTGAATATGTGAAAATCCTAAGTATTTACATCTATGCATTTAGCAGGCACTTTATCCAAAGCAACTTACAGCATGTGACCATATATTGACGTACACAGTATTTATGAAACAATAGGTGAACAATACCAGGATGAGCCACCCGGAAACCTCTTTGAAAACAATCATTAGAAACGACAGAAACGGCACTCCTCAGCCTTTGAGTTTGTCTGATTTCATTTTGCTATGCTAAATAGACTGTAGTTATTGCTCATTCTGCTGTATGGAGAGTTTTTCTAGGACACCACATGGAGACTTTGTTGCTTTGTCCTCTTTATTATCTTATTATCTACAAAATAAGTCACAGTCATCAGTTGAAAATGTTTTGTTGTCTTTTGTATTGCATTGCGAGTTCAGAGTTTTGACCAGTATTGTTTTAATTTTTAAGATAGTTTCTATGATTTCACACTTGTGTGTGTACATATGTGGGTGTTTGGCAATGGACTTTATTCCCTAAACCACCACAAACTCCCAACTCAGTTTCTGTTGATTTCAGTGCTCATTTCAAGAGTATTTACTCTTAGAGTGTTTTTATAAAGGTTTCAGTAAGAAGGGAACTAATAGGTTGTTTGCAAACACGTGATTCTGAATGACGCGTGAAATGCAGCTGGAGGGCAGAAGTGATTTTTCTCCATAGGAATCAGCAGCAGAAACTCAAGATGCCTGTGTTTTGCGTTGTTCAAATCGGTCAAATGGAGAAAACACAAGGAGATTTTATCGTGTACGAAAATGTGTTGTTCATAAAGGGGGAAAAGTCAAGAAATTGACTGAAAAACACAGGAAAAAGTGGCTTTTAAACCTGCATCTGCAGTCGGAGCCGATCGGATAACGCTCGTGTGTGCAAATGGTTAATATAAGATATAATAATATATTAATAAAGACATATATAAATCGATACAAGGTGACCCAGTCTGAATTCACTCAGTGCTAAACGCCACGATGTAGACACGATGTAAATAAGATATTATTTGCAGTTCAGAGAGCTTCATTGATTATAAAGGAACCGTGAGATTGCGATAAACAACATTAGTGATAACATGGAAGTGCTATTTGCTAGTTTTCTAGGCTATAATCAAATCAGAATTTAAATAAAAGTTGTTTTTTTGCTGCTAACAGGACCACGGCCACAAACCCTGTATGCAGCAAAGTTTCAGGAGTTGACATATATCCCACATCCTTCATATAAATACGGGATTCACTTATAAATAGCTTGTTTGCAGTCAGGGTTAGTATAGCCTATATCCACCACTTCAATGGCATGCAAGTATTTCAATTTAGTTCAAAAATCGCTCCTCTTTATAACGTAACATTGTTTTTCTGTTTCTACCTTTCTCTTGTTATAGCACCTAAACCAGTACAGTACGGACTTTCCTCCATCTCTGTTCTCTTTTCAGTCACTCCTGACACTTTGCTGCATACAGGGTTTGTGTATGTTGGTCCTAGCAGCACGTAAAGCAAAACTTTTATTCAAATTCTGAATTGTTTACAGCCTAGACAGCGAGTAAATAGCGCTTCTATATAATCACTAAAAAGCTGTCACTCACTTCAATTTATTGCAATCTCACAATGTTCCGTTATAATCAATGAAGCTCGCTGAACTGCAAATAATATCTTATTTATAATATCTTGTAACTTATTAATTAAAATTAATTAAATTATTTCCATTGTGTCTGTGTGTGGAGTTTAGTATTGAGTGAATTCCGACTGAATGCTTGAGAGGTGGATCAGCCCTGGATTATCTATTTATATCTGTATTAATATCTTAATATATTAATATTATAACTTATATTAACCATTTGCACACACGAGAATTATCCGATCGGCTCCTCCCGACTGCAGACGCAGGTTTACAAGCCACTTTTTCCTGCATTTTTCAGTCAATTTCTTGACTTTTCCCCCTTTATGAACAACACATTTTCATACACGATAAAATCTCCTTGTGTTTTCTCCGTTTGACCGATTTGATCATTCATAAACAACGCAAAACACAGGCATCTTGAGTTTCTGCTACTGATTCCTATGGAGAAAAACCACTTCCTGCCCTCCAGCTGCATTTCACGCCACAGCGATGACGTCATGTGCAAACAACCTATGTAGCTCTTTTCTAATCGCATGAATGTGCATTTATTTTTTATTTAATTTGATTTGTTTATTTTATTTAATTTTGTATCTTTTTTTATATAAAGAGATAATAAACAAGTGGGAAAAAAATCCAGTGTAATTTTAGTTATTCTAATTTTATATAATTAATATAATAGTTTTTATTAATATTTTTAATGTTTTAGTTAAAGTTTTAGTCATTTTGCTGTGTGTTTTTGTCATTTTTATTGGAAGTTTTATATCTATTTATATTTATATGTCTGTAGTTATTTTTAATTTTTATTTTGTGTTAATTTGCCAAGGCAACATTTCTTATTTTTGTTTAGTTTTTCTATCAAATAAGTAATTAAAATTAAAATTTCTCTTTTTATTTTATTTTAATATACTTAATCACCCCCCTCCCCCCTTTTCTAGACAGATAGTGTCAACTATAGAGATCATAAGGAAGTCAGCGATTTCAGATTCTGATTCCACTTCACGATTCTGTTTGCTTGATTTTTAAGGGCTCTTCTGCCTAAATAATTGGAAAGTGAGCACTTACTATATTTTAGACACATTTTGTACAGTACTATGTTTTAAGTAGTCAATGAATTGCTTTATTATGACTGTGCAACCTAACAACAGGTCTATTGACTGATTCAAATGATGACTTGAGTCTTCAAAACCGATTTATCAAGAAGAACTTGTTCACAAGAGTCATTTGTTTGTGAATCAGACTACATTGATCACGCTGTATATTTGTTGTTGTGTGCAACCAGCAAAGACTGCAGTTGAAAGATTTTCATTGAGTGTAATATGTTTAAGGATCATTTCTTTCTCTCATAACATTCAGATTGTTAACTCGTAATTCAGATAAAACACAAAGTCATGTGCAGTGCTGCTGTAGATTTAATCATTAACCAAACGAACCATTAAAAATAATTGTGTTGTAGTGTTTTTGTTATGGCTGTTGATTTCCATTGCCAGCATCTGTTTCTATCTCCTCTGTCTCTCACATTTAGATCAACACCAATGGCTTTGTTGCTCTGGAGAAGCCAGCAGGAGAATCTGAGTATCTGGGCAACATGCCGGCCGGTTTTGGGATGATCGCTGCTCTGCAGGGCGACCTGGACACCAGCGACGGTGTAGGAAAGGTGTTCTTCCGCCAGGACTACAGTCCGGCTCTTCTACAGCAGGCGTCCGATCACATCAACAGAGCCTTCCCTGAGGATGACGTGGTGAACCCCATCGGCGCTGTGGTGGTCACATGGGTGGATGTGGCGTCCCATCAGGCTGAGAGCAGAGGAGACGGACTGGAACCCACCGGAAGAGTGAGGTTCAGTTTACTTGTGGGCCGTTCACACATACAGCCATTTTTAGCATGCATTTTTCATGGATGTATTGTTGGTCTTTTCTGCTGCTGGTTGCCTTGCTTTATTGGTTATGCAAAAGTCAAGCATCTGCATTCGCATATGTTCTGGGCCTGAGAAAAATGCATCACAATTATTAATGCATGCATCCAACTCACTTGTACTGCAAAATTCATATTCCTTATAAGTATTTTTGCCTTATTTTCTAGTTAAAATATCTAAAAATTGTAAAAACAATTTGAATTGGCTTTAACTTGTTTACAGCACAATTACAGTATAATTGTATAAGGTTTATTAAGGCTTCAAATAGGTTGTATTTTGAATATATTAATACAATGTATTTTGCTCTGCTAGACTTTTTTTAATACAACTTTTAAATATAAAATTGAGTTTAAAAACAAGTGAAAAAACCCAGTTATTTTAGTATAATTAATATACTATTACAGTTTTTATTAATATTTGGAATTAGTCTTTTATATTGTTTTCATATTAATTTTAGTTAAAGTTTTAGTCATTTTGTCGTTTTTTTTTAACATTTTTTATTAGGTTTTTATATTTGTTATATATGTGTTTAAAGCATAATTAAAGCATAATTGCATCAGATTTCAAGGTTTAAAATCTTTTTTTTAATTTTAAGTATTTCATACTGCAGATTTTTTTACTTATTTTAAAAATAAAAGAGTTAAAAAGAAGTGGGAAAAAATTCAGTGTTATTTTAGTACAATTAATATTAATATTTTAATATGTTATTAATATTTTGAAGTATTTTAATTTAATATTTTCATTTTAGTTTTAGACATTTAGTCATTATGTCTGAATAGTTTTATTAATATTTATTTCAGTTTTAGTTTAGGTAATTTTAATATTTTTACTTGAACTACACAAAAATGAGAAATGTTGTTTCAGCAACTAACTGAAATAATATAAGTTCTTCAATAAAATCACAGACCCTTATTGAAGGTGAATGACTTCCAATTGCAGTATGTGTGAATTATAAAATAATGGATTTAACTGATTGTGTACAAATACACTTAAAGTGTTAATTTTTTCATGTTCTTTATTCTTATAGCGAAATACGTTTCAACTGGTCATCGCATCTCTGGAGACGATGTCCTATGCGATTCTTCTGTACCCGAGAGAAGCCATGCAGTTCCAGAGCACCAGCAGCTACACGATGCACGCCGGCTTCAGTAAAGGACAGGAGACTTACTTAGAGCTTTATAAGAAGCAAGGACCGTACTATCTCATCACAGACGACACCGAGGCATCGGTCAAGAACTTAGCTGAGTACGTGTGTTTGCTGTTAGTGCTGGAGTTCACTAAATATAAATACAGAGGTGGACAATAGTGAAGTATTTTTACTCTGCTTTAAAGGGGTGGTTGATTGCGATTTCACTTTTTTAACATTAGTTAGTGTGTAATGTTGCTGTTTGAACATAAACAATATCTGCAGACTTGCGGCGCTGAAAGTTCAATGCAAACGGAGATATCGTCTTTTAAAATTCTGGCAGTTTAATGCCTACAAAAACGACAGGTAAGGGACTACAACGAGTTACTTCCCGGGTTTGATACGTCACAGACCCAGATAAACCCCGCCCCCGGGAACACGCCGCAAAGGGGGCGAGGCCATGCTGCGCTGCTTTAGAGAAGAGGAAGAGAAAACTAGGGGTGCACGTCTATTCATATGAATCACGATTCTGTCTTCTAACAATTCTAATGGATTCTCAAGTTTCAAAATCATTAAAGCAGCAGTTCTTAATACTGTTACTCTGTCGCCCTGCTCTGCATCTCTCTCTCTCTCTCTCTCTCTCTCTCTCTCTCTCTCTCTCTCTCTCTCTCTCTCATTCAGATCGTCAGATCAGCTCCAACAAACTGTTCCAATTATACACTTATTTTCACACAGCAATGAGAAGCATTATAAATGGACACGCGTGCGGTTGCTGTGCTGTATTAAAGCTTTAATCAGGATAAAACCGTATATTAAAAGCTAACAGAAGCAGTAGCACTTACAAATAACAGCGTATTTAAAAGTATGAGACAACAACAACCAAACATACCATTAAGAGCCGTGCTTGCACAGGTTCTGCACGATCCTCTTCACTAATATCCTCTGGGTCTCAATCGGGCTCAAATTGATAAGCATTATAGACAACGCCACTGTTTACAATTCAACCGGAGCACATGCCGCTGAGGAGAGGGGCGGGACGTTTAGATGTGCTCTAGAGGCGGTTTAGCCAATCACAACACACTGAGCCAGCTAACCAATCTCAGCCCATCGAGGGAGGGGCTTCATAAAACCAGGAAATAAATCGAGGCGTTTGTCAGAGAAGGGACAGAGAGGTGTGGAATAAAGGTAAATTATGTGAAAAATAATGCGTTTTTAAAAAAAACAAGCATGAACACATGCTAGACTGCACCCCATAAACACAATCAAGCCTAGAAAAAAAACAGTCAACCACCCCTTTAAAAGTACTTTTCAGTGTCTGTACTTTATCAGTGTTTTTCTTTAGAAAACTTTACTTCATAACATTCCAAAGCATAATATTGAACTTTTTACTGCACTACGTTTCATATTAAATATCATTTAATACTTAATTACATTAGAAATCTATTACTTTCTTACTTTTACTCAAGTAAAGGTAATTCAAAGATTTACTTGAGTACAAGAAAGTACTACATTTTTAATGTTCTTAAGTATTAAAGGTAAAACAAACAACAACTTTTATTTATGAAATGTAGTGCAGTAAAAAGTATGACATAATGCTTTGGATTGTAGTGAAGTAAAGTTTTCCAAAGAAATATTTTCAATATTTTATTGAGATCGGCAAAAAAATATTTTTCTTTTGTACAAATATCTAAACATTCTTTAATCAAGATACATTTACTAGAGAAACAAAACAGCTTAAGATATTAAGTCTTGTTTTCTAAAACAATTATCAACATTTAGTGAATTTATGCTTAGAACAAGAAGAAAACATAAAAACATAAACCTAATTTAAAAAAGTGTATTTTTAATACCCCATTGACAGACATTTTTTTTCTTGTTTTATGCATAAAGTTTTCATAATTGATACATTTTTCATAAAACAAAACTAAATATCTCAGCTTAACAAGTAAATGTATTTAAGGATGCTTTTGTTGATTTATGTCTATATCTGTTTATATCTATAAAGTCATTTTCCTTCTTAATTAAATGTATCTTGATTTAAGAATTTTTAGAAATTTATAATGGAAGACAAAACAAGACAAAATATGAAGTATGTAAAATATTTTTTTTGCTGTTTGGCCTACTTTTATCTAATAGTCTTATTGTATTTAATCTTATTGTACTTTTTGTCATTTTTGGAGCTTGACAGATGCAGTCACTATGAATTGTAAAGAAAAAGATCTTTGTGAAGATAGTTAAACATTTCTCTATGTATGATCCATTGGAGCAACTGGATTTTTATTTTTATGTCCACTATTTAGCAGTGTAAGTGTACTTTGACCACTTTCCCATGATGCTGTTGGATGTTTTTTCCAGGCACACTAACTCTGGAAAGCGTGGCGTGTGGGTGTATGAAATAGGAACGTTCCCTCACTTCACGAACATCGCTCCTGGAGAAGTGCTAGACTTACCTTTGGATTCCCACCAATATCAGACCACAAGAAACCACAACCATCAACACCCGGTGTATCCTGACGTCCAGCAGGAGGACCTGCATGGAGTTTATGATCGTCCAGAACATCCTCCACCCATCCAGGTGCAGACGGTTCAGTACAGACCTGAACGACCGGCGGTCGTGGAAATCGAAAATGAAGACGACATCGAGGTTGACGGTCAGCAAGAATGGTTTATTTACTAGAACAATCTACAACTTTGCACTTTTCTTGAGTCGAAATGATCTCTTTTTTTGTCTTGTTTTTTTTGCATACAGTATTTACATACAACTCTGATGAATGTGAACGACAGAAATGCTCTAAATTTGGTGAATGCAGGAATTATCGGAGCGGACGATGCTGCCGGTGTAAACCTGGATACTACGGCAGTGGGGTTCAGTGTGTACCTGATGGTAAAGCCTCGATAATGGACTGCATTTGTTATGGGTTTCATTTCTGTTATACAAATGTTTTCTTATGGTGGGTTATGATCTCTGAGAGCAGAGAAAAATAAGAAATAAGAAAAAGTCATTAATAAAATTTAGCAACATATTCACTGGTTTATGCTTCTCTTATGTCCCTTAATGGTCACATGACAAAAAAGTGCTTTATTGCTAGTATTTATGATTAAGAAAGTATTTATATATATATATATATATATATATAAATATATAGTGCAAATAATAGAAATGTACAATATTTAACGTGAATAATCAAGTATATTTTGTACAGCAAAAAAGACTAGTAGACTTCAATTGTTATTTTTTATAATTTAAAACATATTTATTTTAAAAATTACATTTTTGTGATTTCTTTTTTTTTTTAAATCACTTGTTTGTATTAAACCTTTTTAATAAACCAAATATTTACAATTATGAAAAATATTTACATATATATACATTTTCTAAATAAATTAATTAGCAGCTTCTCATCAACTCCCAAACCCTATATTAGAATAAACAATATTTCACATAATTTGTTGTTGACATCAAAGACTGTGTCTCAGTTGTATTGTGGGACAAACTAATTAAGTGTTATTTAAATACAAAATAACTCAAATGAATACATGTTCCATGTTGAGCTGGTAAACACACATCTTCAGTCTGTCTTAACTTAATCATATTGTTTAGTCTAGGCCGTTTATGGTAATATTAATAGATTTCATGTTTGAGATCTGGTAAATGAAATTTTTGTTACTTTCACACAATAGACAGTGTTTGTACTGTGTTGGGTTCAGTGTAAAATCTGAATCCTGAGAAAAGCCACAGTCATAATGATGTGTGATGATCTTACACAGGTATTCCTCAGAGGATGAACGGTAAGGTGAGCGGCAGGGTGTTTGTGGGAAACTCACCGGTGCCTGTGGATTTTGCCAGTAATGATCTCCACTCGTATGTGGTGGTGAATGACGGCAGAGCGTACGTGGCCATCAGTGCCATTCCACCGATCGTCGGCTTCTCTCTGCTGCCGCTGTCGTCCGTCGGAGGAATCATCGGCTGGGCGTTTGCACTTCAGCAGCCGGGCTTCAAGAACGGCTTCAGCATCATTGGTGAGATTCTCAGAGAATTCATATAATGAGAAGTGCTCGATAAGATCCATCTGACTTCACATTTTTAACTGTTATATCAAACTGATCTTATTTAGCTCAGGGTTATTATAGTTTACTAAAACTGAAAATGAAAATAAACTTGAAACTTGAAACATTATTGACTGTTATATTAAACTGATCATTTAGCTCAATCTTCATTACTTGAAACAAAAAAATAAATGTTAACTGAAACATTCAACTGAAAAATGAAATATAAAAAGCTTATTTCAGCTTATTGGCAAGGCAATATTTTACATTTTAACCTGATTTACTTGATGTACTAAAATAATTAAAACTAAAATTCAATAAAAATGAATAAAAACTATATACCGTAGACATATAAAAGTAACAAACACTATTAAAAAAGGCAAAAACACGCAACAAAATTACTAAAATTTTAACAAAATACTTTAAAAAGAAATACTGATAATCAAAAATCTAATATTAATAAAAACTATAATAGTGTCTCAGTGATACTAAAACAATGTTGATTTAGATCAGAGGTTAAAAAATGAGGAAAACAAACAAATAAATAAAAACAAAATGAAACTAAGTAAATACATTTAAAAATGTATTAAAATAAAAAATACAATCAGTCAATCAATAAATAATACATCTAACAGTACCATACTATAGTGAGTTGAATCCAATTATTTTCAAAATATTTTACATGTATTTATAATATTATTTTTTAGAATATAAATGGGGTCTTAAAAATATATAGCTGCATATATATTTTAGGATTGTCTGTCCCTGGTATCTAAAAAAAACAAACAACTGATTTAGAGAGCTAGATGTCTTTCCTCATAGTTCAGTATTTCCTAAATCTTCATGGTTTATCCTTTTATTTTGTATTATGACATATGCAGATGAAATCATTCAATATCGGATGTAGGAGTACTAGTAATACTTCCCTTTTTAATTTCATTATAAAACATGCATGAAATTTTCAGAGCAGTTATTTAGATGCAAAAGCACTTAAACTTGTAATGAAGGAGTGTTAGATGTATAGGAAGCTGTAAGATGAGTTGTGACGGAAGAGCAGAAGAGCCAGAATACAGCAAATATTTCTTGTGACAAACAATCCTTTTAAAATCAATGTATTTTCAGCGAACTCTCTGTTTTGACACATCAGTTTGAGTTGTTTGCTGTGCGCTTTGATGGAAATCCAGCCTTACACTTCCTCTTTGACCTGTCTGTCAGGCGGAGAGTTCAGACGTCAGGTCGACGTGACCTTCCAGCCAGGCGGGGAAAGGTTGACTATCTCTCAGGAGTTCAAAGGCATTGATGAGCACGACCACCTGATGGTTGACACCAGACTTGAAGGAAAGATTCCTGAGGTTCCTCAGGGAGCCACAGTTCAGATTGACCCCTACACAGAGATCTACCAGTACAGTACCAACTGTGAGTCAAACCATCATGACTGCATGTGTATGCATAAAACAATGAGTATGCATATATTAATACAATAATGTATGCAACAATAAAACACAAATGAGTATGTATAAGTGTGCATTCTAAAATATGCACAAGTATGCATGATAAAACATGCTTGAGGATGTATATGTATGATCAAACATGCATGATGATGCATTATAAAACATGCATGAGTGTATATGAATATGGATGATAAAACATGCATGAGTATGCATGAGTATGTATGAGTAAAACACAAATGAGTATGTATAAGTGTGCATTCTAAAATATGCACAAGTATGCATGATAAAACATGCTTGAGGATGTATATGTATGATCAAACATGCATGAGGATGCATTATAAAACATGCATGAGTATGTATGCGTAAAACATGAATGAGTGTATGAGGATGCATTATAAAACATGCATGAGTATGCATGATAAAACATTCATGAGTATGGATGATAAAACATGCTTGAGTATGCATGATAAATCATTCATGAGTATGGATGATAAAACATGCATGAGTATGCATAAGTGTGGATTATAAAACATGCATAAGTATGCATGAGTATGCATGATAAAACATTCATGAGTATGCATGAGCATGGATGATAAAACATGCATAAGTATGCATGATAAAACATTAATGAGTATGCATGAGCATGGATGATAAAACATGCATGAGTGTGTATGAGTATGGATGATAAAACATGCATGAGTATGTATGAGTATGCATGAGTATGGATGATAAAACATGCATAAGTATGCATGAGTATGCATGATAAAACATTCATGAGTATGGATGATAAAACATGCATGAGTATGCAGTAAGTAAGCATGATGCGAAGTATCTCCTTTAGCAATATGTCATGCTTTGTGTTTAAGTCCTATTATGAAACCTATTGACTCGTGTGACTCTTCTGTCAGTGATCACCACTTCATCCACACGGGAGTATGTGATCAATCTGCAGGACCGTTCAACCCAAAGCAGAAGCTACAATTTCAGAGAGACCATCACGTTTCAGGGCTGCCAGCACGATGAAGTCATCAGAGCCGTGCCGTCCACACAGATGCTCAGTGTCGACCAGGTGTTCGTCATGTATGATAGGGGCGAACAGCTCTTACGTTACGCCATGAGTAACAAGATTGGAGACGTCAATGGTGAGGCCAGATCTGAGAAAATATTTAGCCTAGGGCTGCATGATGAATAGTATTTTAATCATGACCAATATTTCAGCTTCTCTTAATTAAGCATAATTTTATTTATTTATACTGGAATTGACAATGATGTTTCAATTGACAATTGCATTATCTTGCATTGGTAAAAAGCCTCCACAAGCTTTCATGCTTGCAGTTGCCAGATGCTAAAACCAACAGTTTAAATCCCCCAATTAGAGCTTTTCTCTTAAATTGATAATTTTTTCTGCCCAGAGTTTTACTTACTCTTCCCAATCTGGCAACCATGCGGTTTCTACTTATTGCTACTTTTTATTTCAAAATGTTGAGTTTTTTACTTGCGAGTTCTCAGAATTGTGAGATATAAACTTGCAGTTTTGAGAAAAAAGTCTGAATTGCGATATAAAAAACTCAGAATTGTGAGAAAAATGTCAGAATTGTGAAATATAAACTCTCAATTATGAGATATAAACTCAGTTATGAGATAAAAACTGAGAATTGTGAGATATAAACTCTCAATTATGAGATATCAACTCAGAATTGTGAGAAAAAGGTCAGAATTGTGAGATATAAACTCAATTATGAGATATAAACTCAGTTATGAGATAAAAACTGAGAATTGTGAGTTATAAACTCTCAATTATGAGATATAAACTCAGAATTGTGAGAAAAAGGTCAGAATTGTGAGATAAACTCAATTATGAGATATAAACTCGGTTATGAGATAAAAGCTGAGAATTGTGAGTTATAAACTCATAATTGTGAGGAAAAACATCAGAATTGTGAGTTATAAACTTTCCTGTAGCTCAAATGGTAGAGCATGGCACTAGCAACGCCAAGATCATGGGTTCGATTCCCAGGGAAAGCAAGAGCTGATAAAATGTAAAACTGTAACTTCAATGCAATGTAAGTCGCTTTGGATAAAAGCGTCTGCTAAATGCATAAATGTAAATGTAAATAATTGCGAGAAAAACATCAGAATTGTGAGATCGAAACTCTCAATTATGAGATATAAACTCGGTTATGAGATGAAAACTGAGAATTGTGAGTCATAAACTCATAATTGCGAGAAAAACATCAGAATTGTGAGATCGAAACTCTCAATTATGAGATATAAACTCAGGATTCCAAGATATGAACTCAGAATTGAAAGAATTTTTTTCTTTGAATGTGTTATGATCTTCTGGGGAAGTAACAGTTGATTGTTATACCACATCCGCAGGTGGACAAACGGAGGAAAACGCCTGCTTCACTGGCAGACACGGCTGTGACACTAACGCCGTCTGCAGACCCGGACAAGGAAACCAGTTCACATGTGAATGTTCCGCGGGCTTCACTGGAGACGGACGCGCTTGCTTTGGTAACATCACAGATTTTGTGTAATTAAATCAATCCTCAGTCCATTATTTCAATTAAAACAGTTTCCTGTTTCATTTCCTTCTTAAAACGGGCCACTAATCTGCTTCCTTCTGAAGGAAAATCGAGTTTTTGTCCATGAAAGTACTGCTTGGCTTCCTAAGGGGGCTGTTTCCAAAGCAGTCTTCTAATCAGACGTCAGAATTGCCTGAATATTTCCCCAGACCTCTACGGATGTGACCCATCCCTTGCTGCTTAAAGGAAATTACTCAAATTACTCAAAAAAAAGCAGTAATTAGGAGAAACGATCTGTATCATCATTAGTAATTCATGGGAATGTGAGGAAGTCTTGCATTGAAGCAGTCTAAAAAGCTTGTGGAAATCCTCAGGATTGTTCTGCTTCTCTTTTCTCATCAGACATCGATGAATGCAGGGAAACTCCTCAGATCTGCGGACCGAACGCTGTCTGTAATAACCAGCCGGGAACGTTTCGCTGTGAGTGTCAGGACGGTTTCCAGTTCGGCAGTGACGGACAGACGTGTGTTGGTACGCCAGCGTCTCATGAGTCACTACGTGTTTATGTCTGTTTATATTCGTCACCGTTATTTGTTGATAAAATCCCCCTGATATTTAGAGTTTATAATTAAAAGCAGCTGATTTGCATCATAAAATGCCCACAGTGATAAACCAACTCTAAAGTCATGGACTAAATATAATCTAAATAAAACCATAAGACTTGGCTTTCATGGGAAGACTTTAGAAACTGACACCACATCCCTTGTGTAGTCTGGTCTTCTGTAAGAAAGAAACATCTTCTCAAGATCTCAGTTGTTTTTACCAAGACAAGATTGAGATTAAATGGAAAGCAAATGGAGATTTGAGACAAAATCCCTTGCTTCTGATCTTTCTGAGGAAATAAAAGAGCTTCGGAGGAATTCCCAGTAGAGGATGTTGCTCATTATTTCAGCATTCTGCACTTTATTTGCACATTTATCTAAAATTAACATACCCAACTCAATTAACAATTCATTTGATTTATTATGTAATTTAAATGTAATACATTGATTTAATTTTTAAATGTATTCGATATTTAAATGTAATATATATTTGATATTTGAATTTAATAAATGTATAATCTAATTTTAATTTTAATGTGTGTATTACATTTATTTATAAAAAATGTAAATGTGCTTAATTGTCATTAAAAGCACAAAATTGTAACGGTCCTATAAAGGATTTTCTTAAAGCAAAATTAAATATCGTATTCCTTTTTGTTTATTTTGAGGTATTAAGATTCACCCAGAAATACTGAACGAGTGATTTAGTCACAAGTAACTTCTTTCTTTATTTCTTTCTTTCTCTTTCTTTGAAATGTTCACTTTGTAAAAACACTGTACAATATACTAAACATAATCTAAATCATAATATATATATATATCACACACACACACACACACAAACACATATATATATTTATATATATAAAATATAATATATATGTATATATAATAGACATCTGTGACTTCTTCATCAAAAGTCTCAGTTAATTCTCATTTCTGTCTGTGAGAAATGAGATTGAGATATTTAATCTCTTTTGTGATGTATCATTCCTGCAGGGATATTCAGACTGTATATGATATTCAGATGTATCTGCATCAGTTAATTGAATCAGGTGTGCTGTGTTGTAGAGGTGCAGCGTCCCGTGGACCCGTGTCGCATTGGCACTCATGACTGTGACGTCCCTGAACGCGCTCGCTGCAGCTACACCGGAGGATCGTCCTACATCTGCACCTGCCTGCCGGGATTCATGGGAGATGGACGCAGCTGTCAGGGTGGGTCTCTGCCCCTCTATACAGACATGCTTTCATTCATAAGATTTATCAGAACAATACACACCAGGCTGATCCATCAGCAGATATTTGGTCATTATTGGTTCATTAATTTGCATGATTGATTAACACCCTGGAACAACATATAAAACTACCAAATTTAGCTTAATCGCAATGTTTAATCACAACATATAATCATTGCAGTTAATAGTGTTCACTATCTGTTTGACTGTGTAATTTGTAACTAACTGCATGATTCTTACTGTACATTTCTACCATAGTCACCACTAAAAACCTACTCCTAAATATAATGTAGAAACTTAATATTTTCTGTAAAGCTGCTTTGCAACGATTTGTATCGAGAAAAGCACAATACAAATAAACTTTAATTTAATTTAATTAATTAATAGAAGTGTTCATTCGGCCTAATGTATATTCAACAGTCTGGTCAATGGATAGTGTACTTTTTATATATATAATATTTTAATTTTAATTTCATTTGAATACATCAGTTTTGTCTTTAAAAGTTTTATTATTAAATTTCATATGTATACTGGTCATTAAAACTCCTATTGGTCAGCCACTTCTGTAAATGCAAGATTTTTTTCATCTGCAAATCTTCATTAGTTGTGAGAGAAATATAAATGACTTGACATGATGTTAATGGATTTGGTCTCAGTGTGATTATTAGCCGCGAGGGAAAACACACACACAGCTGTGATCAGCTTTCATTTCTGTTTCCAGTCACTCCTGCATAATTCAATCATTTTTCAGCTTTATTACATTAAATTTATTACATTTATCCACTATTTAAATGTAATACATTTGTTTAAAATTTCAACATTTATTATTCAATTATTATGAATGCATTATTCAATTATTTAATTTATAATAATTTATTTTATTTTTAAAAACATCATTTAAATTTATGTATTCAATTTATAAAAAATGTAACTGTGCTTAATTGTCATTTAAATGCAAAAAAATTATTTAAGTAAAATTCAATTTCTCATTAATTTATTTTCTTTCTCTCCTTCCTACGAAGCACTGTGAATGATGTAATAAAATCAGAAACAGCTGTAGAAAATAAAATGTAAAGCATTTTACAGATATTTTTTTCAAAACATTAATATGTATAATCATAAATGGGTTAAATGGGTATAATCATAAGTGGGATCATAAATATTTCGTTTACTTTTTAAAACATTTTACATAATTCTTTGCAAAACATTTTGAATTGAATTGGTACATTTAGTTAGTTAGTTTGTTTCTCTCTTTCAGACATAGACGAGTGTCAGGTGAATCAGTGTCATGAAAATGCTGTCTGCTTCAACACACCTGGATCTTTCACCTGTCAGTGTAACCCTGGTTTCTATGGCGATGGTTTCCAGTGCTCTACAGGTAGACTTTAGCTTTAAATCAACATCAGTTGTGTCTTTTGGTTTTGTAATGGTGCTCATTCTTCTTATTCATTCAGACTCATGACCTTCACAAACAGCTTTGCTGGTTTATACATACTTCTGCTAAGTACCACTAAAGCCATTTCTAGCTTATTTGGAGAATTTCATTAGGTTTTTGGGCGCTGTGGTTTGGAGAATCATCTGTGCGTCATTGCATGAGCATCCAGCCTTGAGCAACACTACAGTATCACAAAGTTTAAAGTAGACAAAAGCTCATTATGCTGTTATTTCAGAGCCCTTTTACCCACAGTTTATGCCACAAACCGTATCAGTCTTTCTAATGACGGACGACCCTCGACTCTTTAAATATTACAACATGACCTGACCTCTTGATCCCCGAGTTATGTCACGGCTTAACCCTGCCGCCGTGAGAATCATCTCGACAGCTGCGTGTCTGCTGGGAACTGACCAGTTGCTTTGGTTTCTCAGAGTTTTAGGACCCCATGGCATCAATAATGCTGAATTTTATGAGCTTGAAGGTGCTCATGTTGTCATTAAAACAATAAACTTTTAGCAGAAATGGACAATACTGGTCAAAAATGTATATATATTATAATAATATAATATATTATAAAAAAAAATATTATATATATTAGGGGTGACCCTGAATAGTCGACGATTCGATGCTTCGATAGCAGGAGCCCGATTCGACTGCCAATCTCACAGTCGAATATTCGCGGGGTGTTATGATCATGCCATTTTGGCTACATGGGGGTGCTCAATGTCTGATTTCACATAGAACTACCGGTTTTCTCTCAATAAGTTAATATACAGCCTATTAGGATAATGTTGTAAATAAGAATCTGAAAAGAAAGAAGCTTTTAATAAATATTTTTAACGTGCGTGAATAACTCCAACCACCCCTATAGATGTAAGTTTCACTTAATCCAACATCTTGGCGGCAAGGATTTAAATCTTTAACAAGACAGAGTGAAAGACTGGATTTTTTTGATCAGGTAGGGTATAAGTGATTTCAAAATATTTCAGCCGGTTTATATATATCATTTATCTATTATTTATCTCGTATAAGATGCA